>ML675644.1:23374334-23410396 GCA_007922155.1 Mesoclemmys tuberculata | reverse complement strand
CAGGCGGGGGGAGCTGGTAAACAGGTCTGACCTAGACCAAGGAATGCATATTTGATTCTCTGGCCAGCCTGGGCTTCAGACAAAGATAATGAAGGTCCATTTTTATATATTAGGTAGACAAAGCTATTAAGTTACTACATGGGGGAAGAAAGAGCTTGGCTCTTCCATCACCATTCGCCTCTGTCACCTTCTTCACAGTAGGAACAGACTTCACTTTGAGGGGTAACCTTCAGAAATGTCTGCTGCAAAGTTTACTGGTCTGTAAAGAACCTTAAATGATGAGCAATGGGATCAACTGATTGAATGAATGTGGTGTCACTACTAGGAATGTGCATCAAGTGAGGTCTCTTCTGGAAGCTGACAAAACACTGGTGATTATCAGTTTGCGATGTCTGTGTTAACACTGTACATGGAAGTCTGGATGCTTAATGATATTATGCTTAATGTCTGTGGCCAAACAGGGAGAAATAGGCTCCCTCCCAGCCAGGAGAGAAGGCACTATCTTCCTGTCTCTGACTCCACCATGCTTAATTTACATAAAACAATGGCCATCCTATTTACATACAGCAGGATGGGAAGTCTCTAGGAAAGAAGAAGAAACTTGAGGACATCCTGCCTCTTGAAACAAAATTGAACTCTGGAAGATTAAGCAATGACAGAAGCCATCTTTGCATCCATCTTTAGACAGACCCAAGGGAACAGAGCTCTTGCAAACTGAGAAAGATGGGTCCTTTGGCCAAGCCTGGTTGAAGTCTCTGGAAAATGAATATAGGTGAGGAACCTGCTTTGGCAAAGATCTGTCAGCTCGGATGACAAGAGAAGCCAGCTTTCTGTGGAAGGTCCTGACTGAGGGCATGTCAGCCGTGGCTGCCACGATGAATGACTGGTCAGAGATGCTATCTTGCACAAAGCTTGCAGCTCCCCAACCCGCCAGAGGTGGGTGGGTGCTGTGCGTTACGTTGGTTTCACTCACCTCTCTCTAATCTGTATTTTAAATAAATCAGCCTTCTTCTGGGTCTCGATCTGCTTCACCTCCTCAGTCAAGTCACTCCGGATGTTCTGGAAATTAGTCACTGGCGAACAGAGAACTCCCATTCAGCCCAAGGGCCCCGAGGGTCTTAGGCGGGGCTGTGGCAACTCCCTACAGACTCTTCCCCTGCCTGGGCTGTGTTGGCTCAGAACTCAAGAGGCTTCCGGCCTGTTGCGCTGTGAGCTAGGGGGGCAGCTAGGAGGCTATTTTCAAAACAGGGTTTGTTTCTGCTTGTCTGTTACCACAGGAACATCAAATTGTACTCTCTTTTTGCTGGTAGTCTCCTTGGAGCACCAGAGAGCTGGGATGGGAGTTCTTTCAGCACCTAACCAAAGGGGCGGGGGTTGAACCTTTGGCACCAATCCTCCATGTTTGTCTGACATTTCAGTTAAACAGGTGTGAACAAATCACAGTTTCCACCCCCCACCCCAGTTCCTCTTATTTCCTGTGCTTGGTCCCTATCCTGTGATGACTCCTGGGAGCTTTCTAGTTGTCCAGAGAGGCTGCAAGGCCAGGGCAAGACCTGTCCTGAGTTTATAAGGTGAGAAAGGGCAGAGGTAGCCTGAAGCAAGATCCATCTTCAGCCACTGAAGCTGAAGAAGGGCCCAAACTTTGCTTTGCAGGAGACGCTGTAGCAATAACAAGCCCCACTGGGCAGAGGGCCACAGGGTGCCAGCAGGGGAGGCTGTGGTGGCCCTGCTTCCTGAGCCGAATGTGCGGAGCTCCCTGGCACACTGCAGGCTGGGGCCCAGGCACTTACCCATGATTGCCACAAAGATGTTTCTGAACATGAAGGATCCAATCAGCAGCCAGAGGATGATGTACAGGCCGCTGATGACCCTATTCATCTCAGGGATCTTCCAGGTGTCCTGGAGCAGGGCGTACCAGTGATCCATGGTGAAAAGGATGAACAGCGTCACCAAGGCATTGGGAAGATCCCTGCAGGCGGAGAACAGCTTTGTGGTACGCTGCACTGGGGGTCTGACTCGCTGCTTTGACCTGGAGGCCTATCAGTGCCTGTGGGGTCCAAGGTGGCTCTGGGCCACCTCTGCTTTGCTTGTTAAATCTCGGCTGAGTCCGAGCACAGAGGCAGTGGTGTTGAGTGCTGCATGCTGGTGAGGAGGGGGTGACAGCAGTCCGTTGTGGCCCTTATGCTGGGAAGGTGATAGCGGGACACTCAGGTGAGCAGTTTGCTTGGCTCCAGCCTGTTGCCAGGCACAACAGGCAGGCCCCCATCACATGGAGGATGTGCATTTAACATGGTCCATGTCAGACACCGGCTAGGGCTGGCAAGCTGCGGCCTTGCATCACTGCTACATGGCACCACGACTGCTCTGCATCTGCCAGAGCATCCAGCAGTCCCAGTGTTAGATGATGGAGGTAAGCCAGAGGCAAGGCACTCAAGTCTGGGGAAGGAGGTGGGTGCCGCCAAGCACAATGCCCAGCTCTTGGCAGCTGCTAGGCCTCAGGGGTGTCTCAGCAATGCCCAGTACCCATCACAGCCCAGTGTAAAGCGTCAGTGTACCCCCAGCTCAGGGGCACCTGCCTCCCCGCTGCTCCATACCTGCTGGCTGGCTCTGCAGCCCCATTTCCTCCTTGCAGCTGGGAGATTGCACAGCTGGGGAGCAGGAGTAACAAGTGAAAGGGTAGGATAGTTCCCCATATAGCCAGTGGGAAGAAGGTGTCTCGCTTCGGATGACGGGACATTATGCCTGTCTGCGCAGGGAGCTGTACCTGAAATATGCACTGTACTCCAGGTCGGTGCGGTCTGAGCGACTGTAGCTCTCAAAGAAGAAGATGCCAGACACAGCAAACACATAGAAGAAAACCAGCAAGAGCAGCAAGATAAAGGTCATGGCCTGGGATGGGAGAAGCACAGAGGGGCCACTGCTGTTAAGGCTGGATCTATAGTGGGGCTTGGTGCTGATGCTGCCCCAGGGAGTTCACAGTCTAGACGAGACGTTGCACCACAAGGAGGGTGGGCTAGAAGGACAAGGCCTGCAGCAGGGATGAGAGTAACAGGGCAGGTGCAGCCAAGGGCTCCCATGAGTTGTTAAAAATTAACCTGTGTGTGAGCAAAAGTGGGGACTGGAATGCGTGAGCAACAGGGGCTAGGGCTCTGAACAGGGGGCAGGGGCAGAAGGCAGCATGGGGAGGCCAGGGCCGTTGCCGAGGACAAGGCTGAGTGCTGGGAGACTAACCAACAGGGCTGAGTTTCACACACATGCAGCTCCCACACCAGCCCTGGTGCCTGTCACAGCACGTCCCTGCCTCAGCGGCCCCCTACCTTCAAGGTCTTTGCTATTGCCAGGATGATCACCCGGACTTGCCGGAATTTGGAGAAGAGCTTTAAGGTGCGGAGGATGCGGAAACCCCTGACGATTCTCATGGCAGCCATCCTGTTGGTTATGTCAGTGAAGTCCAGGAACTCGGGGATAATGGACTACAAGCCAAAGGGACAGAGCGGCAGTATGACTGTGCTCAGGTCATGCTGCCCTGTACAGTCAGGCTAAGCTGCCCCACCTTCTGCAGCCACTTAACAGGGCATCAGCCCACCACCCGCACCCCTCTGCATTGCAGCCCTCTGTCCTGAGGGCTGGGCCAGGCTGGCAGCAAGTGGAAGAGGGGCCAGCAGCAGCTAGATGGCAGATGTAAGCATCACAAAACCACTGGGCGTTCAGGGGCGATTGGGCACTACCCTACATGAACAGCAATGACCCTGAGTAGCCAGAGAAGCAGTCTCTGCTCTGCATGGGGAACCCCCCGGAGAAAGCCCTGGAACTGTCCAAGTCCCACAAGATCTTTCTGAGCACAAGGATACCCGAAGGGATGGTGCAACAGGAGCTAGTCTCATTTTTGCTTCTAGAGCTGTGCATTGCCCTCTGTTTTTGCAACATCCCCCTCCCCCCGCCTCCCCGTGTCTCTCACCAAGACAGTAATACTGAAGTCGAAGACGTTCCAGCTGCTTTTCCAGAAGCCTCTGAAACTGACGATCCACTTCAGCAAAATCTCCATGACAAAAATGAAAAGGATGACCCAGATGGTCACCTCCAAGGTGAGCTTCAGGCTCACCAGGCCGCCATCCAGCTTGTCCACCACCTCTGAGAAGCACAAGAGACAGCTGCTGAAGCCTAGCTCCAGCAAAGTGTTGGCTGGGGGAGGGAAAAGGCAGGAGGCAGAAAATCCTTGTGGTTCACTGACTGTTCTACACAGCCCAGCCCCAACTGAGGATCCAGATCTTGGGTTTAAAGCTGGACCTGGAGGTCAGAGGGCTGCCGTGGGCATCTACCTAGGGAGCGCACCACTTTAGAAGCACTACCTGGTCCCTGGGAACCAGCAGGCATTTACAGGCTGTGCCCGTGGGCAAACTGCTCAGGACACATGTTGCTGCTACGTACATTTCTCCACTGCACTAGGTAAAGTTTAGCATAGACAAGTTCTCCTCTGGCCCAGAAAGTGGCTCTGCGCTAGTGGAGAAGGAACCTGGTTCAGAGACTGGAGATGTAAGGACCCTTGCGGGGGGTGGGAGAGAGCACAGGAGAGGCCTTCGCAATCCTCCCTGTCTCAGTCCCCCTCATCTTGGATTGTGTTCTCTTTGGGCCAGGAACTGTAATCTCTGTTGGGTGCCACAGACTCGATGATAAGTTGAGCACTTTAGAAGGACAGCTCGAGTAAAAAGAGCAAGGGGCTGTGTGGATACGCACTGTGGGAGAGGGGGACGGGAGACAGTACCAGCAAGAATGGAAATTGCTGGGAGAGGTGAGACTCTGGGCAAGGGAATGAGCCTGTGAAAGAAACTGGTGTCCAGTAATGAAGGGCAGAGATCCCCAAAGACTGGTGATGGGATCTGAAGCTATTCACGTCTCCGTCACTGGCTCTGGGCCAGGGCAGTAGTGACTCAGAGCAGCTGTCATCTGATGGCTCTTTGGTGGCCTATCAGAAATTAGATGGTGCTCTGAATTCAATACCTCCTGGCCAGCTGTCCACACCACCACATTACCATAGCTCGCACCAAATGGGCAGCCTCCTTGCTCCAGTTGTGGACTGGCCCAGGAGTCCCTCTTGTCTGGGAGGCAGGCTGCAGAGGCCTGAGCCCGCTGGCCCAGTAGAAATGATAGCGGAAGTTAGAATGCTGGGGCAGAGAAGGCATCAGCCTCCCAGGCTGTCACTCAGTGTACAAGCCTGGCGGCCCTTTCTGCCTCTCACCGCTTTGGATCATAAGAATCAGCGTGTTCATGAAGATGAGAAAGATGATGAAGCCTTTGAAGATGGTACCTGGGGTTTGTCACTGAGAAAAATGCCAGAAGCTGTGTGTTATTCCTTCAGACTCTATGGGGCTGGGGTACCTACGCTTGAGAACTCAGAGGACCATGGATGTATCCAGAGCAGCTCTACTGCTGACAGAACAGTGCTCCAACACAGCCCATAATGGGGCGTGGCATCCCAAAGAGCCCGAACCCCAGGGCAAGCATGCTAACAAACCCTCCAAGATGCAACTCCACCACTGAGCCAGCAGCTACTCAAACCAGCAGACAGCAGGTCGTGTCAGAGAAAAGGCATGTGAAGAAACAACATTCCACCTGTAGCTAGGAGCCCCAGTGCACCCCATCCCTGGACTTAACCTCTATCCCTTCTCTGCCCTGATCCCCCTCCCCTCATCTGACAACAACTTCGATTTCACCCACTCAGCTGGACCTTCAGTACAAGTGGGAAGCAACGACCCTTAGAACCGCACAACGGAGAGATGGAAAGTCTCTAGCCCTTTGCAGCTCCCGTGCCAGTCACCTGTCCAGGGCTTTGTCCAGTCCCAAGCTAAGGGGCTCCCATCACTTCTCTGGAAGCTGGTTCTGCCTGTCACACTTATGAAGTATAGTTTCCTTCTCTTCAGAACAGACACCCTGACTTGCCTGATGGCCATATCAGTCCTGATTTGGCAAAGGATACTGTTCAGGACCCAGGATGCCCACATGGTCAGGGGAGGCCAGTGGCTGCAGCGGACTTGGATGCGGCTCCGCAGGCGTTTCTCTGGGGTGATGATGGTGTTCCTGACAGGGGTGATGTTGAACCGAACCAGCTGGTGATGGTCTGTGAGCATCAGCTTCCTCTGCTTCTTGGGATCTGTAGGGAGGCAGTGACCCAGAACTCCTGCGGGATTCCTGGAGGCCATGCAGGCTTTTGAGGGAGGAAGAGGAGCCAGAGGACCCAGTACAGCTAGACCTGTCCCCAGCAGGATAGCTAGAGGAAATTTTACTCAGTAAGGAGAGGATGTGAAAATGCCCGTCCCCTGCCTGCCCTGAGCCTGATACCCCCGGGGGACCTGCACAGGTGCAGACGAACACACATCTTGGCCCAGATCCTGAAAGGTTTTCAGGCTTCCACCCATTTCAATGGAAGTCAGGAGCCTGAATACCTTTGAGGATCTGGGCCTTTCCTACTGCAGACAGAGCCTCAGTTGCAGAGAATAAATGCAGCTGGGAGAGCCATTCAGACACCTGAGCTGAACCCATGGCCCATGCTGCAACCCCAGCCACTCCTCATCCTTCACAGCTGGGACATGGAGGGAAGCAGATCAGGCTGACACTGCAAAACCCTAGTTACAGATCAGACTCTCTCTGCCAGAGAAGTCAGACAGAGCTATTCCCGGGCTTGGTCGAGCTATTTGTGGAACCCACCCCATCGCCAACACCTGCTCCAGAGTCAGTGCTAGGTTAATGCCAGGAATCCTGCTCCTGGGGAGAGAGAGACGTATGTTCTGGTCCCACTGGGCACACAGCTCTCAGCACTTGCTGAAGAGCTCTCTCCAGTGACCTCAGCTCAGCCAGTCAGCAGGGAGAAACTTGTCCCAGCTGCAAGAGAAGCAGCCGGCAGGTTCTTGGTGGGAGAAAGGGAAGTACTCTGTGATGTGGTGAGGGGGAGGAAAGGCAGTGCAGGTGAGATGCTGAGTGGGGTCTGAGCACCTCAATCATTACTACCCCCTTTAGGGGCACTAGCTGTTGGCATGGTGAGGGGGGTCTGGTTACCAAGGAAATCCTTAATATTGTGCCGTGGGATGGCATGGCTCAGCCCCTGAAGATGGTCGATCAGGTAGAAGGTGTAGATCAGCTTGGAGCGAATAGCATCAGCTCGGGGAAGCAGCATAAAGGGGGAGCTGACCTTGGTGCAGGAAGCATCTTTTGGGCTCTGAAAAGAGAGTGAGAAAGCAGCAGCGTGGAGTCAGTCTGAAATGGAGACACACACATCCATTGAGAGCTGGTACCTGGGGATTCATGGGTCCAGCTAGGCTTCTCCTAGGTCCCTGCGCAGCTCCCAAGGTTCTTTGCTGGAACATCACAAGACTCTGCAGTGACCTCACAGTGTGGACTAGCAGAAGGAGACACTGCTGGCAGGGCTCAGTGGAACACGGGCAGCGTGACAAAATTGGATTGATTTATTTTTAAACCATTTTGATGGATAGTATCAATGTTTATTTTTAAGCTTTTTCCCCCCATCATCTATTTAAATTTTCACAGTTGTGGGAAACTGAGGGGGTCAGACAATAGTTATTTAATGACCGTAGCCACCGATATTCAGAAAGTTAAAATGTTATAACCATTCAAAATACAAATTGTCAACATCACGGGTCTGAATACACAAGGTCAATATCCTTCAATCAAATGTTCTCATGCAGCATTTTTTTTTATTTTGCTGATCTGTAAATTTCTGCTACTGTTCAGCGGTTTGTCTGTTTATGGTGATATCGATGTTTGTACACATTTACCGATTAAAACAAAAAATCGAATCCTTCCAAACCTGAGTGTGCGTTACTGAAATCAAAGGCAGCGGAACCCTCCTAGAAAGCTTCTGCTGTTTCTTGTCAGTCTTCAGAAAGGGCTGGGCTCTGAGGGGGAGAGAGGAAATGTTTTGTAGGCAAAGGTCATAAGCAAAGTTCCTTCCATTCCTCTATCTGTCTAGGATCCTGGACTTACATTACAGGTTTGGTGTGGATTCATCCATGATCAAATGCACTGATGACACCAGGACAGAACTTCACAGTGGCCTAGGTGGGTCAGAGCAATCAGAGCTGGCAGCCACTGATACATGTACAATCCAGCATCAGGGAGAGAAAATAAAACATCCCAGACACACCCAGAGCATTCGAGTGTGGCAAGTGGCACAAACCTCCTACAGCAGCAAGGAAGGAAGGGGTTAATGATCTGACTGGGACACAGTGGCTGAAGTTGGCCTTGCCCCACCTCTGAGAAATACCAAGCCTGGGTGAGCTGGAGGAAAATCAAGAGAAGGAAGTAGGCCCAGAGCCTGGCTGTCCAGACAGAGAACGTAGGGCGCGAGCCAAGCAGCTGAGCTGGCTCCCTAGGAGCAGTGATGCTTTAGCTAGCTGTCATTGTTGATTTGGTTGTTAATGAAGTCAAGCCCTGGCAGGATGAGTTTTGTGTGGACTGGGCCTGGCATCGTCTCCTCATCCTGCACAAAGAGTCTTTTCCTGGGACCAGCTGCTCCCATTGCAGCAGGGAAGGTTCAGGAGCGTTTCCTCTAAAGACTCAATCTTCAGTTCAAAAGCATTTGAAGAGCCACTGCCCAGGCTCACATGCTCAAGGCATCTTGGCCTTACTCTCCAACCAGCAGCTGTGGCTCTGTGGGACACAAGACTGCACCTCGAAGCTGCTATAAGTGCTGCTTGTGAGTCACGAGGGCGGCTTTTCCCTTTGCGTCATGCCTGAGGGAGAAGAGCGCTGTGGAGATATTGCCATTCAGATGCTTCACAAAACAAGTTGTCATGGTTACAGGGCCAGTTACACCTCTGTCCCCTTTCTGCTCGCTCTCTGTGCACCCCTTAAGGCCTAATGCCTTTACCTATCCTCAGTGCCTCCTGTCACGGAGCCACAGGAGCGGGGCTATGACTCCAGATTTGGAACTGTCTCTGGGAGGACCCTTCAGCAAGTCAGCCCCTCAAGGGGTCTCACTCTTCCTCCAGGGTGAGCAACACAGCATCACCGTCTGCTTAGGCTGCACCTCTGGTCCTTCAGTATCCCTCCTTCCCATTATGAGCTCCATTCAGCAAGAACCACTGAGGCAGACTCCTGAGAGTTGTGCTATCTTAGGGAGCCAGCACCTCCCCCAGCGTCTGCAGGGACACACACAGCATTGTCAAAGCAGGCAGGTTCATCAGCATAGAAAGTCCTTGGTAGCATAGAGAAAAGAAACGTACAGCATGGTCCATTCTGGTTAGCCCAGAGTCCCAGCCACGCAGTGTGACCCCCTGGCTCCCGCTCTGTCCCTCTCTCCTCTGTTCAAGTTTCTGGGGAAGACCCACCTGGCCCCTCCTCAGTCCTTGGTTCCCCAGCTGGTCAAAGACAGCTGGCTTCCTGCAAAGATGCTAGGTAGCAAATGTCCCAATGACTGGATTTGCCATTGTCTTCACAGATTCTCCATTGAGGTGGGCCCCAATCCCAAGACACCCAGATGTCAGTCATGCCTGCATCTCAGGGTCTCTGCAGAGAGTAAACAGCCCTTTTCCACTGCCAGGTGACAATACAGTGTAGAGGGGAAACTGAGGCACACATTCATAGAAAGTATTAACGTTTCTACTCCATCACACCCCCACAATCTAATGGGATAGGCCAGAGCCTAGTCTAGCAACTGTGCCTGCCCAGGAGGTCTGATGCTGTTCTTCTCATCAGGAATCTCGACCAGGGGGAATGTTGTGACTAGACAGTCTTCTTAAACCCAGACAATTGTTTCCTTTGTAGTAAGAACAATGCAAAAAAGGATTAAAACAGTCTACACACATCTGTCTGACCTAAATCTTAACATCCCGATAGTAACCAGCATGCTCTGCCTCTTCAGACCCCTTCTTTGCCCCCCATTGGATGCTGCATCTTAGTCTGGTTCCTCCAAACAACTTCCCCTCTCAAAGTTCCTTTTAAACTAGTGTTTAGCCTTTTCTTGCTAATTCCTGGACTCTCTCCTGGTCAAAACCAGATTTATAACAGCAGGGGCAAGGAGGTGGAATCTTCAGATCTCAATAGTCTGGACAGTCTTTCTTAACAAGCCTGAAGTGTTTACCAAGGGATGGGGCTTATCTTGACCCATTGTTTCCCTTCCTCTTTGTTTTTCCTGACAGCCCTCTATTAAACTAAACAAACATTCACCTAGTACATATTCCACTAACCATATCATAATGCCACCATATAGATCCACAGCACACCCACACTTGAATACTGTGTGCAATTCTGGTCTCCCCATCTCAAAAATATATATATTAAAATTAGAAAAGTTATAGAGAAGGGCAACAAAAATGATTAAAGATATGGAACAGATTCCATAGGAAGAGAGATTAATAAGATGGGGACTTTTCAGATTGGAAAAGAGAAAACTAAGAGGGAATATGATAGAGGTCTATAAAATCATGATTGGTATGGAGAAAGTGAATCAGGAAATGTATTTACTCCTTTGCATAACACAAATCAGGAGTCACCAAATGAAATTAATAGGCAGCAGGTTTAAAAGAAACAAAAGCAAGCTTTTCTTCACACAACGCATAGTCAACCTGTGGAACTTGTTGCCAGAGGATGCTGTGAAGACCAAAAGTATAACTGGATTCCAAAAAGAAAGAGATAAGTTCATGGAGGATAGGTCCATCAATGGCTATTACTAGCCAAGATGATCAGGGATGCAACCCTATGTTCTGTCTCTCCCTAGCTTGTGTTGTCAGAAACTGGGAGTGGACAACGGGATGGATCACTTGATAGTGCCTATTCTGTTCATTCCTTCTGAAGTATCTGGCATTGGTCACTGGGCAGACAGGCTACTGGGCTAGATGGACCATCGGTCTGACCCAGTCTGGCTGTTCTTAGTCAGGTTGTAGGCAGTGTTGCTGCAGTCATGTCAGTCCCACACTATTAGAAACAAAGTGTGGGAGGGAATATCTTTTATTGGACCAACTTCTGTTGGAAAGAGACAATTCTCAAGCTCTTCCTCAGGTCTGGGAAAGGTCGGTCTAATGAAAGATATTGCCTCACCCATCTTGTCTCACTTAGCAGGGTAACATTCAGTATTCACAGAGAGCAGCTCCAATCCCATCATGCAGATCCTGACTGCTTGTGCGTATTATTTCAGGTGTCCTGGCCAGATGCCACCTCTGTAATTACATGGGCTCTCGAAAAGTCCCTCTGCAGCTGTTTGAATATGGGAATCTCCATCACTTCTTGTCCTAATTTGGGGTGTGGTATTGCCATGTGCTTTCAGACAGCTGCTGCCTTTTACCCCAGACCACTGCATTTCAGTGGCAGAGATGCTTTGTGTTGCTTGGCGGAGACTCTCCACTTACTAGAATTCAAAGGCTCCATTCAGCACGTCTTTCCATAAGCAGGTTTTGCCATGTGTACCGTGATCACAATTTACGTCTGTCAGGCTCTCTGAAATCGTCACTCGGACTGGTGCGGTCTGACCTGCCATGGTAGATGAAGCCACCTTTGCCCATGAACAGGGAGCATGTTGCTCCCAGGCTGAGCAAAACACCCAGGCCGCTGTCTCCGGCCCTGACCCGGACAGCATCTCCGGAACAAGTTCTGAAAGGCGCAGCGTGCAAGTCTTCGCAGCACGACGGCCCCGTCTGCGCCTGCTGCGCGCGGCAGCTCTCCCCGCAGCCTGGAGGACACGCGGGCCCCAGGCCGGGCGCCTCGCGCCGAACACAGGGCTGCAGCCGGAAGGGGGCTGATGGGGCAAGCTGCGGGGACGGGGAACTGGGTCGGTTTGAGGGCATCGGGCCAGCGCGGGACGCCCGGCTGTTGACTCCTGTGCCCGTGTCTCACTCAGCTCCCCGCCGGGCGCGCAGGGGGTCCCCGGTTCCCGGCCCGGCCCGGGCCAGGGGCGGGAGGGGCCGGGGCTGGGGCCGGGGCAGGGGCGGGAGGGGCCCGGCCCGGCCGAGGGGCAGGGGCCGGGGCGGGAGGGGCCCGGCCCGGCCCGGCCGAGGGGCAGGGGCAGGGGCAGGGGCCGGGGCAGGGGCGGGAGGGGCCGGGACCGGCTGTCCGGGCAGGCCCCGCAGACCCCGGGACCCACAGAGCGCGCCGCAGGCGGGCGGGGCCGCGGGCGCAGAGCCCGTGACAGGCCGCCAGGGCCCGCCCCCCGCCAGCAGAGCGCGGGCCGACGGGCGGGGCTCTGAGGCCACGCCCACCCTCGCGTGACGCGATTCGGGGACCAATGGGGAGCTGCCACACTACAGATCCGGTTGGGGGCGGGACTTCCGCCGCTGCTGCAGCCGCGGCTCTCGAGTCGATCCGGCCGCCGCCGAGGAGGGAGCGAAGCAGGAGCCGCCGCCCGGACCGAGCCGCCCCCGCCCGCCGCCGCCATGCCCCTGCCCGGGGCGCTGCTGCTCCTCCTGGCCCTGGGCCCGCGGCCGGGCCGCGCCTCCGACGTGCTGGAGCTCGGGGACTCGGACTTCGAGAGCGGCCTGGCCGCGCGGCCGGGGCTGGCGCTGGTGGAGTTCTACGCGCCCTGGTGAGCGCCGCGGCGGCGCCCGTCGGCCGGTGGCTCTGGGCCCGGCCGAGCGCCCGGAAGGGCCGGGTGCGCAGCGGCCCCTGCTCGCTCGGCTGCGGGAAATGGGGCCTGGCCTCGGGGGGCGGCGCCGCAGGCGGGGGCCGTGCGGGCGAGGGCTCCACGCCGTGGCGGGCCCGCGCGCTGCTGTGGCGGGCGTGTCTGCCGGCCGGGTCAAGCCGCGGCCCTCCCGTGTAGACCTGCCCACCCGTCTCCGCCCGAGGCACCTGCGGGGACAGGCTTCCCTTGCTGAGACCGTCTAGCGTGTGAGGGGGCAGGCAGGGCTGAGGCTCGCCGCTGGGTGTGGCTAGCTGGCTCTCCTAGAGCGCCCGCCCCAGCTACGGCCAGTTGTGCTCTGCCCTGCGGCCTCCTGGGCTCCAGCCCTCTAGCCGGGTTGCATTTTAGTCCCACTGCTTCTGGAGTAAAGTAAAATAAAATCCAGCAAAAACGTGTGCTGCCTCCGATTCTGGACCTAGCGGTTAGCATGCCCTTCTCTCTGGGTGTATCCCTTCCTTTCTCGGGCCTCATGCAATCATGTGGCTGGTAGGGGACCCTAGGCTGCCGTCTGCATTGGGCTCCAGCCCAGGGACCCTAGGACAGGCAACCAGCTCTCACTCGAGCAGACTCTTCGCTGCTTGTGGCCTTGTCTTTTTCCAAAGTACAAAATGAAAGTAACTGGCAAATGCAGAGTTACGCTTACTTCAGACAGGATGTTCACAGTAGCCTGTGGCAGACAACAGTATTTCCAACTTAAGATGGTAAAACACTGGGTTCAGTAGTATCAAAACAATTCTTAGCTTGAAATTGGACACCTGAAAGATAAGGGACTGTTCCCCATTTCTAGGAAGTACTAACTGCTTTCTTTACTTATACTGACTTGTCACAATTTTCTGATTGAACTGCATGGTGTAGAATGAGAACTACAACTTCCATCATGCATTAGGTTGCAGGAGGATGAGGAGGCTCTCTGCTGTGGTGTCTGCTTTTAATTGGTTAGAGAATGGGGTTTTGTTTGCAAGTCATTGGTGAATGCTCCACAGGAGTGGTCCTGTTTCCTGCATAATGTTAGGGATTGATGCATTGGCTTATACTTCTGAATTGGTATCTAGCTTCAGTCATGAGTAAGATTTCCTAATGCTTCACACATTAAAAGCAAAATACCCCCATCTAGTCTATGAAATAGTGACTGTCAGCAACTCACTGAGTACATTTGTCTAGCCAAATGAATGTATTAACACCTTGTTTGTGACAAATGGAACAGTGAATCTTAGTTACTTATACAGATTCTGTTGAATTAAGGAAAGAACACTAACTCCTGGACAGGCCTTCATTTGTTAGATTGCTTGAGGGGAAAAAACTGAGGATTTTTAGGAACTGTATGCAAACACCCACTTCCATGGTTCCCTTGGTTCTGTGCTGCTGGATTGTGCACTGTACATCTCGCTAAATGTTGCCAGAGGATGGAAAGTTCTGGTGTGTGGTGGATCATGCCATTGGCAACAGAAGATATTTGACTAATGTTGCCATTTTGTTAGTCTGGGTTACTGATTAGCTGGGATGATTAAAATAGAGGTTTATTTTTACTTTCAGTTCTGTATGGAGTTACTCAACTATCAAGATTACTAAAATCAATTTATTTTACCTGCTGCTGAAAACAGGTGGAACTCGCTAAACTAAACAGCAGCTCAGTAGCTGATAAAGCTGTAAATACGTGCCATGTGTTTCAGGCCTGTATTAAGCATGAAATTATTGTAGTGCTGTGGCTAATGTTTGTACATCTACTTTGTTTTGTTCCTGTGTATCTTCCACTGAAATGAATAGAAAGTCAGGAAATGGCAAATTCCTTCACAGTAGATAAGTGTGTTGACTGGATGACTTATTAATATTAATCAAACTTAATTCCACTCATCTCAGTGAGAAGGAGTTAAGTTGCAGTGCTTAGTGCTGATGTCTTCATACAGATGCCCAACAAACAGTAGTGCACTGGCATGTATTCTAGTGAATACAGTAAAGTCTCTGGGAAGATGAACCCATTTTTGTCTTCCTGCACTGCTCAAATAGTGCAATTCCAAAATGTTGGGGAGGAATAATGTCAGTGTGGCTTACCCTCTCTCTCTTTCCCTTGGCTGAGCTCCAAGTTGAAAATCCTTCCAGGAAGCTTCAGTGTTTCTATGAAGGCTGTTGGGTGGATCAGCTGTCTGACAGCATGGAGATCCTTTGTAAATGGAAATGTGGCATCTGCCCAAATGCAGGGGCTTTTTCCTTGTAACAATCAGTCATTTCCCTTTCAGGTGTGGACACTGCAAACGACTAGCACCAGAGTACGAGGCTGCTGCTACCAGACTGAAAGGAATTGTTCCTCTAGTAAAGGTGGGGACTTGGTCTACAGTCACTGTTCTGGGACAAGTTACCTGCTCTGACTGGGCTGGAACCCTCTCTGTTGTGGCTCTTAAATGGTCTCCGTGACAAGCAGAAGATTTTACACTTGCAATGACTAAAAGCTTGTGCTTGGGAGTGTGCCTTGACTAGGCTTCCAGTGTTTCCATGGCGATTTGGGGTCTGACTTAATTTCTTCTGTTTCATAAATGTGAGGGTGTGGGTTTCTGTTCTGCACCATTTTGAGGGAATGGGCTAAGGATATGAAGCCTACAAGGGCCCAGAGTCCTCCTACCCGAGGTCTTAAGCAGATTCCATCCATAGGAGGCAGGCAGTATTACACAAGTAGTGCTATCAGCCAGGATTGGTCAGTTCCAGTACAAGGCAAGCGACCTAGCCTTTCCCTTTCATGCTGTCATTAAATACATCACGGCTTTGGAAGGGACTTATATCTGTGGGGTAAAGGACACTCTCAAACCCTGGTTTAGGGGATTTGGAGTCCATCTAATGCACTTGCATCTCTTGCCTCCCACTCTGCAGTGTGCAGAGCACTAGAAAGGAGTCTGCTTGCATGCAGGGAAACAAACTCCCCTCATTAACAGGTAGGCCCTACTCAGCTCACTCCAGAGAGCCAATATAGGGATGTGTCTTAGAGCACTGCCTTGAGGCAGAGACCTTCTTTAAAAAGAGAAGTTTTCTCATAAGGGGTTTAAGAGGTAAAGGGAATCCTAGTCACTGTTTGACTTGTATGGCTCCACTAAGCCAGTGTCTCATCAGGATAGTCTTTGCACACCATCCAGTCCCTGTTGACTCCTATCAACCCTTCTGGCCACAGGTAACATTCTTCTGTTTCGGCCATCTCTAGGCACTGTTAAGTTGGTTGATTAAAGGAATTTCAGGGTTATCAATGGAGCTTCTTTCTGTGTATTCAGTGCAGTTTAGCCTCTCATGTATTCTCCCAGCATGTACTTGCCTAGCCTGGTTAGCCAAACTAACTTGGTCTTCAGATCTCCCCTCATCAGTCTCTTGGCCATCCAGTGGGTGCACTGAATCTGACCTATAAGCTTCCAGGGGCACGGATACTGTCTGCTCCATGTTCTGTAGAGCACTGATTGCATATTCTGCAGCTAAAGGCATGCAGGGTGCCAGCTGGAGCTAGCTTTTGTTCCTGTAACTTTCTGCTAGAAGACCCCAGCCCTGTGCATACATACATCTTTTTAATGCCCTGTTGAGACTGCATCTCTTGACTCCATGTGATTATGGGGGGATCCCTGTATAGGGAAGCTGCCTTGTGCTGCTCCTGATCTCTCCAGCAAGGGATCTCGTTTGTGCTACATGCTAGTGCTGCATGAATGGGACTGTGCCATTAAGGAGCAATATTTCTCTTCCTCAGGTTGACTGCACAGCAAACTCAAACACCTGTAACAAATACGGAGTCAGCGGATATCCCACTCTGAAGATTTTTAGGGACGGAGAAGAGGCAGGTGCCTATGATGGGCCCAGGACAGCTGGTAAGGAGCCTGGCATCTTGCTGCAGCACTTTGCTGTCTTGATTGACTTTTACTTGCTCCCACCTCCATGATGTGTCCTGGCTGCATGGCCCGCTTAGCAGGCTCAACTTGTCTCCATGGTGGTGGGGGGAGGGAAAGAGGGTAGAAGCCCTGGAAACTTGAATAGATAATTGGTGCCTGATAAAGATGAGGAGCTGCAAGTCGGCCTTGTCCACAACATCTGATTGACAGTGGGAGAGATCCAGTGGCCAAAAGACACTTGAAGGAGAGAACAGGTCTTGCCTGTTGACTGTACCAGATTGATGAATTCATCTGTTTGTCTCTGAAATTCCAGTGCAATGCACCTGCCGCCCAGGGCTCCTTGTTGCTTAGTGCTCCAAGGTCAGGTTTCAGAATAGACACAAAGACACTGTAAATGCAGCACCATGTGGTGAGCATCATGCACTGGTCTCTTGAAATCCTGAGACCTGGAATCCTGCAGGTCTCCTGACTCCTTATGTTCCTGCACTGGTAACTAGGCAAGGAAGGCTTACACTTAAATGGCAAACTTTGCAACTCTTGAGGAGGAATTGGGGGTGAATAGATTCTGAGTCTCCTGTGTGGATCTCTTAGAGTTCAGTATGCTTTCATGGAAGTTCCCCTGTGGAATGCTTAGGATGCATACATATTTGTATTGCAGTAATGCTTAGAGACTTGGCTGGGGTCCCATTTAGCCAAGTACTGAACAGAAATATGGTGCAGAAACAATCCCTGTCCTAAAAACTTGGAATCGGTTTCCTAGAAATCCATAAAGCCATCACTCTAACACTGTTGTAAACTTATCTTCCTTCTTCCTAAGATGGGATTGTCAGCCACCTCAAAAAACAGGCAGGACCTGCCTCAGTGGCTCTCCACTCTGTGGCAGATTTTGAGAAATTCATCAGTGACAAAGATGCATCTGTAGTGGGTGAGTAGTATGGGCCAACACAGCATTTAAACCACATTGGATGCTTTGTCCTGGGGGAACCCTGTCTTTCAAGTCCTCCAAGCACCTACAAAGCATGTTGCTATTGCTCTCAGGCAAGTGGTAAACAGCAGCAGATCTCTCCTTGGGCTTACACATTCTCCAGGCCCGCCCCGTGTGTGCCCCGCCCTGCCCGGCGCTGGAATCTGATTCCCACGGGCTCTTGGAACCAAACATGAACATCAAGGATTATATCACAGGCTACCGCTGGGTATCCTGATGTCAGATCATGATCTGACCATGGCCTATGAATGATACCAAAACATCTTTCCCCACCACTCCTGCAGATCCACTGACACACCCTCTGTTGGGGTAAGTACCATAGGCCAGTGTTTCTCAGCCTTTTGGTACCAGGGACTGGCTTGCTGCCTTCCTAAACTGTGTCAGGGAAGACTCAAGGATGAGTCTCCCTACACAGACTGGTCATTGAGAGACACTGCCTTACACAGTGGTGTCCAAAACTCATCTGGATGGGTCACCAGGACGGCCGGTGAAATAGTCCAGCACCAGTGGTCCTGAGGCTCTCCAGGGCAAGCAGCTCACTTAGCTGAGGATAACGCCTTGGTGTCCAGTTGTGGATGATGCACCCAGAGGTGTTGATTTTGTCTGTAGCAGAACAGCCACGGCTAAGCTCCAGCTCCGTCTCTGGCTGCAAGTGGCCAACTTAGTGCAGCTTTTAAGGCTGGGGATGGGCCAGACGTGCTGCTTGCCTTCTGCTGGTGTGGAAAAGAGGGAGTGCTAGTGTGTTCCCTCAGACATGCAGGGGAGCTGACCCTTGCTAAAAGAAGGGGTTGAGCTGGGCGGAGTCCATTCAGAAGTGACACATTCTCAGGCACAATAAATGCAGGAGGCTTGAGTGAAACACTGAAACGGCTTCTCCTAAGGCAGAGACGCTGCAGGGTCACCGTCTCTCTGTTGCAGGCTTCTTCAAAGATGCATTTGGTGATGCTTATTCAGAGTTCATGAAAGCAGCCAACAGCCTCCGAGATAACTACCGCTTCGCGCACACTGGTGAGGAGGAGCTGATACAGAAGTATGAGACAGATGGAGAGTAAGTGCTTTGTGTACAGCGGGTTTTTGTTGGGGCAGCAAAAACAACCGCATAGACCCTACTCAGACAGCTGTGCTTTGGAAAGTTAATTCCTTTCGTAGCTTCCCATGTGGGGCAGTTCCCTTCTCCCTGAAGCTTGAAGCAAGACCAAGTGTGGTTAATCTTTCCAAAATCAGTGCTGTTGGGCTTTTGGAAATGTCTCATCCCTTCGGACCAGCCTGCCTACATCCTGCTGTTGGGTACTTGAGACCCTTCAGCCACAAACTACAGGGAGAGGGGGTTGGTTCTTGTGTAGGGAGGGGAGAAAAGCTGACCTGTAAAGTCCCCATGCCCTACCGGGCTGGTGTATGCACATCAAACTACTGCCTCACATGCAAAGTGCTTTACCAGGAGGAGCTAAACTTTTTTCAGGCCCTGATATTTGCTCCCTGGTAACCCATCCTGTTCTTCCTTTGTCACTACTGGAGGGTGTGGGGGAGGATGTTTACTTGTAAGTTGTCGAAGATCTTGCTGCTTGTTCTGGCTAGTAGCATAGGACTTGGCTGGATGGCTGTGGTACAGGTAGCTTTGTTCAGGGCCTAGATGGTCCCTCTGTATCCAGGAACTGTGTACTTCTAAATTCTCTAGAAGGTCAGGTATCTAACACTCCACCTGCCCACTTGTCCCCATTCTGCTAGTTCCTTCAGCTGTTTCATGTTGTACTCTACCTCTGTTCAGGGGTGTTGTCTTATTCCGTTCCCCACGCCTGGCAAACAAATTTGAGGACAGCACTTTGAGGTACACAGAGGACAAAATCACCAGTGGCAAGATCAAGAAGTTTATCCAGGAGAACATGTGAGTGACACCTCACTTGGAACCATGGGCTAGGATGGGTGACTGGGTTATGCTAAATTCCCTGGACAATGAGCAGTCTGGCTTCAGTCATATTGGTGGGGCCTGGCTAGTAGCACTGCCTCCTGGGTACTAAAGTCAAACTGACCTTTGGGACTCTTCTCTAACAGAACACTTGGCAGAATAGTTGGCTTGAGGTACATAGTGCCCACCAAATCCATCATTCAGTCTCAAGAATGAGATTTCTATGTGGACTTTATCTCCGCCCCACCGTGGCTGCTGGGTACTTGAGCTAGGATTGCAGTGATCTGGTTTGCTCGTTAGAGTTAGGTCAGCTTTTGTTCTATAAAAGTAGATCCCTAAATTGAGAAAAGCCAGTGGCTTCTCTTTGGTGTGTAACTTTATATGTTCAGACACAGCAGCAGAATCCTAGGCTGGGCTGATGTGCAAATGAATAAAACACTTCTCCAATAGGCCTGGTGGATATCAGCAGTTGTACTGATCCTGTGATCTTGGGTGAGAATAGGTCTGTGCTATGCCAAGCTTATTTCTGAGTGGGGAGGAGGGGCTTGGGTTGGGAGAGGCAGGCTGCTAACTACTGCTTTGTTGATAGCTTTGGCATCTGTCCGCATATGACAGAAGATAACAAAGACTTGATCCAAGGGAAGGACTTGCTAGTAGCTTATTATGATGTGGACTATGAGAAGAATGCTAAGGGCTCCAACTACTGGCGTAACAGGTAAGCAGAGCAAGGTAGAGTCTAATCCAGTCTTCCTCCCCTCTTACAGTGCTCTATTTTAGTGCCTTGCGTGGTTTATCTGGCAGAACGGTGTCTCCAGGGTGCATACTGACCCAGAAATTATTTCTGGGATTGTGTTAAATGCTTCCATCACTTGGCTCTGTCTGCAGTAGAGAGGAGTTACAGGCCACCAGCCTTGTTCCTCTAAGTGTTGCTGCTGATTCCAGAAAATTGCTTCTCCCAGCTTGTGCTTCTGTAGCAAGCACTTGGTGTTTCCATCGGTTGCAGGCAGCCAGCTAACATGCCTGGAGCACTTGTTCAGCATAAAGTGTAGACAGCGCATTAACCTTTGAAACCACTCAGGAGCCCTGGTTCCTTTATAAGTCTGTCCAAACCAAAGCTGCTTGACTGAGGCCCAGAACAACTAATTTTGCTGAGGCCCAGGTTCGAGTCCATTCTCTGTACTCAGCAGGGTATTTGAGACCTTGCGTTACTGGGAATTGGCTCTCTAACAGTGCTGCAGCCACTGGAGAGCTGCCTGAGGGGCTGAGTATTGAGTATCAGTTGAGCATTGGCAGAACGGAGATGTGTGGTAGCTATGCATTGTGGGAGCCCTAGGCAGCACACATTTTAGCAGAATGTTTATTTCTTTCCTGCTTCTCCAACTGCATTTTTCTGTTATTTCCTTTTGCAGAACCTCCTAAGCCACAAATTCTTGTTTCTAGCTATTCTGTTTTATCAGGAAAGAGGTGGTTCTCTTCCTGTCCCCAGGTGCTCTAGTGTCTTTGAGAAACTCCTTCAAGTCCATAGGAGTAACAGCACACTTTTCTCTGCTTTCCTTAGAGTGATGATGGTGGCACAGAAGTTCCTGAATGCTGGACACCACCTCTACTTTGCTGTTGCTAGTCGAAAAACCTTTGGCCATGAGCTTTCGGAGTTCGGACTGGACAGCAGCACGGGCGATGTGCCTGTTGTTGCCATCAGAACAGCCAAGGGAGAGAAATTCGTCATGCAGGAGGAATTCTCGTAAGTCTGGGCTTGAACACCCTCGTTCCTCATGGTCCAGTCCCAGTCAAAGCCTTTCCAATACTTACTTGCCAATGAGTTGCCTGGGCAAATTGGTCAATCACAAGATGATTATGAGCCACCAATGTGATGTGGCTGTGCAAGATTTAATGCAGTCCTAAGATGCATTAGGCAAGGTATTTCCAGAAGAGATAGGGAGATGTTAGTACCATTATACAAAGCATTGAGCAGACCTCATCTGGAATACTGTGTGCAGTTCTGGTCTCCCATGTTTAAGAAAAACGAATTCTAACTGGAACAGGTGCAGAGAAGGGCTACTAGGGTGATGCGAGGAATGGAAAACCTGTCTTACGAGAGGAGACTCAGAGCTTGGCTTGTTTAACCTAACCAAAAGAAGGTTATGGGGAGATATGATTGCTGTCTCTAAATACATCAGAGGGATAAATACCATGGAGGGAGAGGCGTTACTTAAGTTCAGCCCCAATGTGGACACAAGAACTAATGAAGATAAACTGGCCATCAGGAAGTTTAGACTTGAAATTAGATGAAGTTTTTTAACCATCGGGGGAGTGAAGTTCTGGAACAGGGTTCCAAGGGGAGCAGTGGGGGCAAGAAACCCAGCTGGCTTCAACACTGAGCTTGAGCTTGATAAGCTTATGGAGGGGATGGTGTGATGAGACAGCCTAAGTTGGCAATAGACGAATTTGACTACTAGTGATAAATATGCCCAGTGGCCTGTGATGGGATGTTAGAGGGGGCGGGTTCTGAGTTACTACAGAGAGGCCTTTCTGAGTGTCTGGCTGGTGAGTCTTGCCCACGTGCTCAGGGTTTAGCTAATTGCCATATTTGGGGTCAGGAAGGAATTTTCCCCCAGGGCAGTTTGGCAAAAACTCTAAGGGGTTTTCACCTTCCTCTGCAGCTTGGAGCATGGGTCTCTTGCTGGTGGATTCTCTGTATCTTGTAGTCTTTAAACTATGATTTGAGGACTTCAGTAACTCAGTCATAGGTTAGGGTCTATTCCAGGAGTGGGTGGGTGAGGTTCTGTGGCCTGTGTTGTGCAGGAGGTCAGACTAGATGAGCATAATGGTCCTGAACTTATAGTCTGTGGGTTGCACCTGGGCTCACTGCGAGAAAATCTGAGCTGGATGTTCCTGTCTAGCAGTGGAGTAGCTGTGGCTGTGGTCCAAGCCTGCTACTGGGCATTTACTGGAACTACTTCCCACACCATGGAAGGATTACATGAGGAGCTGCAAGCTGTAAGGGTTGAGGATTTAATTCCAAGATCCCTAAAAAGTTGACAGGGGATAGAAAAGAACATGAGACCAAAGAGCAGGAGGAGTGAATGGTGAAAATACAGGGTGTGGGACATCAGCCCATCTCGTGGGCGGGAGAAACTTGGGCAGCAGGAGTGCCTGCCTTTCAGGGTGAACATGCACCCAGGCAGACTTTCCACAAATCCTGGAGGTGCCCATATGGCTCTTGTGCTCTGGGTCAGTGTGAGAAGTTAAAGGCCCTAGGTTAGCACTGAGGCTGGAGAATGCAAGTGGCTTTCTTCACTGTGCTTCTGTCCATGGGTAGAATACAACTCCCTCAAGATTTGTGGGTTGCATTTGCTAGTCCTGTGTTCTAGGCTGCTCTAACATGTCACCTGTGTTTGATCTGTAGCCGTGATGGGAAAGCTCTGGAGAGATTCTTGCAGGATTACTTCGATGGTAACCTGAAGAAATACCTGAAATCGGAGCCCATCCCTGAGAACAATGATGGCCCTGTGAAGGTAAGGGCTGCCGAGACCTGCTGTTCAGCTGAAGGGCATCCCTGTGTGGCTTTTGCCCCCCAGCAGGAACGGTGCATATCAAGCTGGCGAGGGTTCTGGACAGTTCTTTCCAATACCATGGTGATGTCCGTTTCCCTGAACCCCATCCTGTTAGCTCAGCTCTCTGTGCTCTGTCATCTGAGAAGCCTACACTTGGGGGAAATACTTCCCTTTAGGGTGAAACTGTCTGTGCAAAGTACGGCCTGTGTGTCCCTGCTGTCCTGCCCTGTATTTGGGCACAAAGGTGATGTCTCCTAGAAATGCCTGAACTGGAGTTTAATGAGCCTTGGAGTCCCATGTTCTAGGGCACGTGCGGAGTTTTGCTGTCATGCCTCCATGTTCTGTACCGCCATGCTTGTTGGGCTGCCAAGCTGGTAGCACTTTTGGGACAGTTCTCTTAGAAGCTGAGCAGCAAATGGCATTTTTAAGTGATTATATTTAGGGCTGTAAAGCCTCCCTTGTCCCCCACCAGTAAATGCCAGCACCTGTGTGAAGAGTACAGTCAAGAGACTTTTTGGGGGGGGAGCGATTCTTAGACAAGGAGGAAGCTGAGGGTTCCAGAGCTGGTTCTACTTGACTGCACATGTACCAGAATTGCAGTGATGTCTTGTCAGACCTGGTGGTAAGAATAGTCCAAGGCCGTCTATGAAGTCCCCAGTAGATGTGGATCTAGTGGACAGACTCAGAACAGCCATGGCTGACTCAGCATCTACTGAGCAGGCTTCCAAGACCACAAAGTGCAGTTTGCTGCGTGAGGCTCAGGCTTGCTTGGGTCAGAGCCTGGAGAGCAGGTTATTGACATGCACAAGTGCTGCTAAGCTGGAGAATTCATTCTCTGCAGGTGGTGGTTGCTGAAAACTTTGATGAAATTGTAAATGCAGAGGACAAAGATGTCCTGGTAGAGTTCTATGCACCATGGTGTGGCCACTGCAAGAACCTGGAGCCCAAGTACAAGGAGCTGGGAGAAAAGGTAGGCCTGGAGCTATTGCCTGTCAGCTGTGTATGCAGCAGTCTTCCCCCAAAACTGAGCTGTCCCAGTGGGCCATGGCCAGCAGGCCAAGCCATAAGGTGGCATGAATGTGCCTTTCTATAGGGCCTCCTCTGAACTGGCCCTGGTCAGTAAGCAGCTGGTACTTCTGCCATCTAGTTGCGTTTGAGGGTGGGTGGCACTTGGATTGTCTCTTGTGAAGCAGCATCTGAGGAATGGTATTGGCTGTGTGTGTGGCCATGGTGCACCAGTATTCCCTGATCAATTACTGGCACCTCTTTCTAGGCCACTGTCCTCTGGCCAGCCACTGCTGGGAGCTTGTCCCCAGGGCACTCCCCTGTGGATCCTTCCTAGGAAGATGCCTGCCTGATAGATGGCTCAGATCTGGTCCCTGGGATCCTGTAGTCCTCAGCTCTTCTCCCTGTCCAGAGAACGAAGGCAGGTGGGGAGAAGCATAGGCAGCAACTCTCATTAGAAATGGCAAGGTGTTGGAATGATGTTCGCTCTGCAATGGGGGAATGAACGCCCTTTTAAATAGAAAAATCTGTTGGCTGTCGATGCATGAACACAACTTCCCTCTGGTTCTGACTGTTTTGACATTTGCATGGCTAGAGTGTGTGCACTTGTTAACAGGTAACTTGATGGCTTCCCAAATAGCCAGCGAGTCCCATGGCTCACCCAGGAAGCCTTAGTCGTCTCCTACTCCACAGGGTAATGGTGAGGTGTCTGTTGGGAGGCATGTCAGAGCTGTGAAACCTGGTTCCCAGCCCCCCATGGGTGTGCTCTGTATCAGCCTGAATGCGACACATCCGTGCTAGCCTGAACTGGTATTGCCAAGTCTTGCACCAGGGGAATGCTGGGACTCTCTGGATTATTTATATACCCATGGCATCTAGAGGCCCTAGTCCTAGAACAGGGTCCATGTGGTGCTAGGCACTGTACAAATGTCCTGAGCCTAACCCTGCTGTCCCAGATCCTGCTCCAGCCTCCCCTGGGCTGTTCTGATAGGCCCTAGTGGCATGTGTGGGATCAGCCTCCAGAATAGCCTAATGGAGATCTATTCACTAGTGTGCTGTCCTCCCACAGCTCAGCGAAGACCCCAACATCGTCATAGCCAAGATGGATGCTACAGCCAATGATGTGCCTTCTCCATATGAAGTCAGAGGGTAAGCGCTTCCACTTACCTTGGGTGGGGTGGAAGGGGAGAGTCCTGGTTCCTGCCTCCAACCACTGCCTGCTACAGAAGGGCTGGGTAATCGTGGCGGGTGGGGGGGCTCGGATGGCAGCTGGGGCTGACATGCTTAGTCGTCATCACTAGGAACTTGCTTGTCTGGCTCCTGAGAAGCTGTCAGCAGAAACTCAGACTTGGAATAATTCAAGCAAACAAAAGCATCTGCCCTGGCTCCTGTTCAGGGTGTCCTGCATCCCAGCCACACCTACAGACTGCTTCCTGAACAACACCCCTCCCCTTCCTTCCCTCTGCTTGTGGGCGTGTCCTTGGCATTGAGCACCTGTCTTTCTGCAGACCCTAAATCCGGGTGCTCTGTCAGTTCTGCTCCCATGGCAAACGTTGGTGTACATAATCTCCCACTGGGGCCTGGCTTGCTACCGTTCAGGGGTTCCTCTGGCTGATAGTGCCTTGAGCTGCTTATCCCTTGCCTTGTGTGGTGATAGACTTCCTGCACAGTGATCCCCTGGTATGGGGCCAGGGCAAGCCTGCTCCCCTGCATGGCCAGTGTTAGACTGACCCTGGAGGGGCTCGGCTTGAAGAAAGCTGGGCACAGTAGAGCTGAGATCTCTCTTCTCTCCCCAGCTTCCCCACGATCTATTTTGCTCCAGCTGGTAACAAGCAGAATCCAAAGAAATATGAGGTGAGTGTCTCCTTCCTGCCCAGAGCATTCTGCAGGCAGGTGTCCTGCTGCTGCCACAGCTTTGGGCAGGACAGACCCAGCTACCTTCCCTCCAGCTGGGGAGTGCCATGTGGCCTTGTAGGCCCCTGAGAACACTGCCCTGAAGACTGTAGCTGCACCTCTGAGATGTGCTGGCGCATCCCATGTGTGAGCCTTAAAGTGCTCTCAGGGAAATGGTCTGGAGGAACTTGGTCTCCCATGAGGCAGGTGAACATCCCCCTTGCGTTCCAGACAGACATGCTCATGTCCTTGTGCTGTTTGCAGGGTGGCCGGGAAGTGAGTGACTTCATTAGCTACTTGAAGCGGGAGGCGACCAGCCCCCCTGTGCTGCAGGAGGAGAAGCCCAAGAAAAGGAAGAAGGCCCAGGAGGATCTGTAGAGCGCCCCATCACCCAGCTCACCATCTTGTCAGAGGAGGAATTCTGAGGGTGTTGGGGAAGCCCTGGGTGGCCTGGGCCAGCTGTGGGGAATGGAGAAACAGTACCCATTGCCCTATGGGCTGAAGGGACCCATCTGCTGTACCTAGTTGTGTTTAATTTCCTGCCGTCTTTTAGCTGCACTGTTATGGGGCTGCCCCAGACTTGGGTGGTGATTATGGGGGGAGGGGGTTGGGGGAAGGATACAGGGTTATTTTCTAATTTTTTTGTACATTTGGAGAAGTGAGACAATAAAATGGACCCCCTTAAGACCACACTTCTCTGCCCAGTGCTGCTACTGTGAGAACTGGGTAAAGGGCCCCAGGGTCCATGGGCTGCTGGAGCCCATGGCTGTGGCTGAATGAGTGCTGCCCTGCTCGCAGCTGTGGGAAACCAGTCCCACCTTACGATGCCTCCATCCTGGCCAACATGAGCCACTTCCCAGTACAAGTGGCTGGTGGGCAACTGCCCAGTGCCCTGCTTTTGGGGAACTCAGGCTAGAAGGGGGCCTGTGTGAGGACTGCAGGGTGCTTAGGGGCAGGCTTGAAGGGGGAGGAGGTCCGGAACACAGGCTTGGCATTTATTTTCCACCTTGGAACTGACCTGCTTGGGGGTGGGAGCAGAGGCAGGGCTGCCTTCTTGTGAATGCCCCAGGAGGCAGTGGCTGAAATGGTGAGAAGCCTGCATGAAGCCTATTGCTGGCTGCGTTCTGTGCGCCTGCCCCAGCGCCCTGCTGTTCCGGCAGACCCCTCCAGGAGTGCAGCATTGCCATGGGCAGGGCTATGGTCGGTGCTTCGTGTGGTAGCAGCTCACTCATTCTGCCCTGAGCGCTTCACGGCTGAGGCACAGCTTCTGCCCTGAACAGTTGGGGGGAGGGCCCAGATGATGAGCTGTACAGCAGTCACAGCACATCTCCTTAAGCAGTAGCCAGAGTTGTGGCGATGGTGCAATCTAACCATCAGGTACACAAGAGGCTAGGACCAGAAGTGAAAGAAGCCTAAGGCCAGAGAAACGGCCAAGGCAGGGGGTCTGAGCGGGTTAGGCCTTGCTCACAGGGCCATTATGGAGCTGCTGTCAGCTAAAGCAGATGGGGGCTAGCCAGGGGGCTCCCTGGGACAGCTCAGTGCAGCATTGGAGTGGCCTGAACAGGGTCCAGGGGTCCTCCCTCACAGCCCCTGAGCTACCCTTTGACTGTAGCCCTGTCCTGTCTCGTGGGAAGGTTGCTCCAAGCCCATGGCCCTTCTTGCAGGCTGTGCAGTGGAGTCGAATTGCCATGAGGTGGGACAGCAGAAGTTGGCCAGCTGGAGTAAGGGCTGCTGGCTATTGCACTGCAGCCTGGGGCTTGCCCCGAGTGTGCAGGGCTATGCTGCCATGCTTCTAATGCTGTGGGTAGCTTGCTACAGGTGCAAGCCATGGAGCTGGAGGGTGGGAGTTGGGGCTTCCTTGGATGTCAGTAGCTGTAGCAGGGAGGGAGGGGGGTTCCTGGCAGCAAGGCAGAGCTGACAGGCGTGTTGGTTTATCAGCCTGAGCCATGCTCTGGTCTGACTGCACTCAAACAGCCCCAGGCTCTCAAGCAGCCAGGCTTTGCCTGCTGCTAACCCTTGTGTTACAAAGCAGCATGGGGGTTTAGGCTTTTATTCATGGGGCACTTTCTGGTTACAGTAGCTTGCACAATAGCATTTACAACATGGTCTCCCTCCCCCCCACTCCATTGGCTTTGCTGTACCACTTCCTAAGCACTAGTGTCCAATAGCTTTCCCCCAGCCAGCTACAGGGCCAGTCCTAGCGCTGCCCATGCCCTGGGCCTTTGCTGGGGTTGAGGTTTGTCCCCTGTTTGAGGAGTGGTGGTGAGGCAATTCTGCTTGTGCATTTCCCACTGGCCCCTGGAGTAACAGCCCTGACCAGAGGCAGGCTCTGCTCCCAGCAACTAGCCTGACACACAACTGGAGCAACCTCCATGGGAAGGGGTAGGGCAGAGTGGAAGGACCCTTCAGGGGAGACAGGCAGTATGTGAGAGAAGAGGGGTCATGACGCTGTCAGCCATGAACTGCTGTTACCACCCTGGCCCCCTGGAAGGCAGACAGCTTTCATCTGAACACCCCCACATTTGCTCAAGCCTGGGAGCATTTCTCATAACCCAGGCTGGGCACTACTGGCTGAGCAGCAGTGTTCAGCTGCCACGTGGCGCTGTCATTAACATATTACACAGCACCTAGGCACCCTCGCTATGGCCCAGGGTGCCAGATAAAGCCAGCTGTGTGAGGAAGGCTGCCTCCCTCTTGCCTTAGGCCAGCTGGTAACTAAGGCAAAGGGCTGCAGCAGGTGCAGCACCAGAGCTAGGCCATGGTGCAGGGGTTACAAGGGAGCAGCTCAGGCAGGTGCTGGGAGGAGGACTGAGGCCAGGGTGTGTCACAGCTGCACATTGTGCAATGAGATGTTTAACCCAGGGCAATAATGCAGGGACACCAGAGCTTCCACGGCCTCACCCATCATGTTTGCTTCCTCCTGCCCTGCAGCATGAAGGGCACCTCAGCAGCCATTAGCTATCTCCTCCCCCCCTTGCAGTACCACGTACCGATGGCAACAGGGCTGGCTAGCTGAGCTACATCTCACTAGGGTGCAGAGCCCAGGCATGGGAGCCATGTCCCTGCACCCCTAATGCTGCTGCAATATGCAGGCAGTCATCAAATCCTAGCCCAAGCTGGCACCTCTTCCCACCTGCCCTGAGCTTGCCCAAGCGGCTCTGGCTCAGATCAGGCAGGCCTGCCTGGAACTAGCAGCTGCCCTTAGCAGGCAGAACTCTGGAGTACAGGCTGGCATGGGGAACAGCACCAGCCCCTGAGCAGGAAACAGACACCCACCCTTAGCTGCAGCAGCAGTACTAGCCCAGGTGCCCATGGAAGTTGGAGCTCATCTAGGTAAGAGAGCAGCTCCCAGAGGACGATTCACAGAGCCCATCGCGCCCTGTGTGCTTCGTGGCAGCCACAGCCTGCTCTGTACCGCACGCCCCACCCCCGGCCCCCTAGAACGGCAGGGCTGGACACTAGGCTGTGGGGCTGCAACTACTACTGCAGAGCATTCACTAAACAGGAGAGGAGACCTGGGGCCTACAGGTACTGCAGCAGGCACAGAGCCTGGCCCGGCCGGCTCCCTAAGAAGCCCCCGTCTTCTCAAACTCTAGGATGAGGCTCTTGATGTGGGACAGCTTTTGGTGAAGATACTCGCACCGATTCTTCTCATTCCTGTAGGTGGGGTAGGTCTGCAAAAGAAAGCACAGGTCAGCTCCTGCTGGGCCGTCAGCCCATGCCCCCGGCTGCCAGCCTCACCTTCTTGAACCTCCGGTATTCCTGCAAGATTCTATCTTCGACTGCCTGAAAAGCAAGAGATGTGCATCAGCAAACGGCCAAGGCATGTAGTCCTGCCCCTTCTCCCCCCTGGCCCCCACGCACCTTGTGCTCTGCTGTGTCTGGCATCAGAGCTTTGATTCTGGTGCCCAGCTGGATGAATCTCCTGCTCACGTTCCCGATCCTGGCATGGAGGTGCCGATACTCTGCATAATCTGCAGTGAATGCTTCCACGTAGGCGTGACGTTGCTCCACTGAGCAGATGGGTCTGTATTTCCTATCACAGCCAAGAGAAATGGCCTGGCTATTCCCTTAGGCAGGGCCAGGGGAGCTGAACAGACGGGGCCTCTGCGTGAAGTGCACCTGCCCGAGTGCCAGGGACTGCACGGAGACTGCGGCTCCATCAGAGCAACTCCATCTCACTGGCCTGCCCCAGTGCAGCATCCCTGGGCTTGAGGAAGAGGAACGGTAGCTATTACCCAGCAGAACGTAATGTGTTTCTCCACTGCCCCACATTAGCGCCGCAGACAACCTGGCCTGGTTCTGCCCCAGCTGTGAGCTACCATTTTACACCAGCTTGGACTTTGCAGGCTGGGAAATCCACCGCTCAGCCTGGCTCCAAGCTGCAGCCTGCCCTGCCCAACTCTGAGGAAAGCTGTGAGGGCAGGTGCTGGGCCAGGGCCCCACTCATGGGGAGGAGGCCTGGCAATGTGCAGGAATGCCCCACCCGTCACTTACCGGCAGTAATCCGGGATCTCTGCGAAGGCAGCAGGGGGGCTTGCCCGGGAACTGCTGGCTGGGGTGGAAGCAAAAGAATTAGGAGAGAAACACTTCAAAGTAACATCCCCTCTGAAAGTGTCGCTCAGTCCCTGGGGATTCCTGAGCTGCTGAGAACCCCAGCGGGACACAGCAGGATCCGCCTGAAAATGAACGTGCCCTAAACACCAGGCGCTGCCACACGCGGGGCTGCTCCGCCGTGGCAGTGTATGGAAGGGAAGGGCCACTGCCCTGAGGCCCACAGCCATGACATGCCCGTGGGATGCAGGACTCACCCCCAGCCCCTGGCCAAGGACATGGAGAGCAGTGAGTCCTAGCCCCACATGCGGTAACGTGTCTGCAGGGTGCTCCGTGCAGGGACCAGCCTCGTCACCCCTCCCCTGCTCACTGGGGGGAGGGAGGGGAGCTAGGGCCCTGGCCCCAGCTCCTACCTGAGCCAAGAGAGCCATGCAGAGAACTAGGGTCCCCTCCCTTGACCCCAAGGTGCCCCTGCTGGCCAGGAGAGCAAAGCAACACCGCCTCCTGCTGCCCGTAGCTGGTACAAGGAGGGCCCAAGTGCCCCCTCCCTGACATGAGCCTCGCTTTGGGCTCACCCCAACCCCTTTTCAGCCCCCTCTTCCCCCCACCCTGCTGGCTGCTTTCCTGCGTCTCTCGCCCCCACTGCCCCGGAGCCCCTGCAGCGTCTGGCTGTGGGGCTGCCGCCGAGGGGGGGCAGAGCCGGGAATCCACTGGTGTGGGAGTGGCACGGCCCCTCACCTTGCAGGGCTGAGAGGTGCTGCTCCAGGCGCAGAGCTCCCTCTTCCCAGACATCGCCGCCCTCCCCCTGGCTAAGCTCCTCCGCCACGCTCGGCGCCCCAGCCAGGCCGTCCCCAGAACGCTGGCCTGCCCGCTGCTGGCTCTGCCCGCTCAGTGGCTCCAGGCCAGGCTCGTGCAGGCTGCGGCGCGAGCCAGGGGCGGGCTCTGGGACACAGGCTCTCTTCAGCCCCCTGGGCTCTGAGGCATCCAGCAGTGCCAGTCGCTTCTGAAAGACAAACCCTCCCAGGCTGCGGGGCTGCCCTGGCGTCACCCCCAGGCTGGGGCTGCACTGCGGGCAGGAGGCGAGCAAGGGGATCCCGCCTTTCATCCCCCCGCCCTGCCCAGCTCAGGCTGCTGCTGAGGGGGTCACACCACCCGCTCTAGGCCCGCCAGGCTGCCCGCCAGGACCCGACCCCATGACAGCCTAGAGCACGAGCCTTACCCCGCCCCAGACCGGAGCCATGGCTGCAGGGCCTCTGGCCAGCACCCAGCCAGAACCAGGCATTCAGCTGGGACCAGCAGCACCCCCTTCCCAGGCACAGCTGCCTGGACAGTGGCCCGGGCACAGCCATTCTGCCCTGCTGGGACCTGCGCCTGGACCGGGGACAGGGCATCCAGCCTGCCCAGGGTTAGCGGAGGTGGGTGCGGGGGGCCCTGGATTGTACAGGGAGGGGTTGAGCTTGCCCTGGGGGGGGAGGCCCCGTGGCTTTAAGAAGTGGCACAAGTGTATCTGCAAATCAGCTCTGTTCTGGCGACCACCCAACGCTGTGCTATTGAAATACGCACACTGGGACATTGTCAGACTTGTGCTCTCCTGATTGCCGTGCCTTGCACACCAACGCCCCCTTACCACACCCCAGGGCCTTCTGCTGGCACCTTGGCACGACGGGCACGCCAGACACATCAAGAAGGGCCTGGCCACTGCCGCCTGGGCCTGATTCCTGGAGCACAGGAGACAAAAGATCGGGGCAGTTAACGCAGGCCAAGACCAGGCGAGAAGCTGCTCTGCCAGCCCCAGGACCGGGGGGCCGGGCAGGCCGCGCTCAGGACTCTGCAGGTGGTTACACCTTGGAGTGGGCTGTGCCCACGGGCCAGGAACAAGGCATGAACCCACCATCTGTGCGCACACAGGAGTGCCAGGAAGCATCCCACCCCCTTCATTTGCTGCCCCTTCCCACATCCCACCAGGACTGCTGCATTCAACCCCAGGCTCCAGGACTTCAGGGGGGGCCAGATGCTCTCCAGCCCCAGCCCGGTACCTGTGCAAGAGCTGCCTGACACACTGCCGCTCCTCAGCCGTGTAGCCTGGCCAGTCCTCCCGCACATGCCCCCAGAGCTCCTCCTTCAGGCGGTAGCTGCTCTCCCTGGGGTTCAGCTGCCCCACCTGCATGGGAGAGCAGCAGAGTCAGTGAGCGCCTCACAGCTCAGGGGACAGGCAATACAGCCCTGCCCCCACCTTCTCCCCCCCACTCCCCCCCCCCCCACACTCACATCTTCCAGCACAGACTGCAGCTGGGCCCTGTCCTTCAGGCTGATCTGTGCCCTGGCCAGTCGCTCCAGGAGCTCATGTTTGCAGTGCGGCCGCAGGGCTAGAAGCTGCACCAGGCTCTTCACAAGAACCCTGCGATCTGTCCCCATAGGGCCGCATTTCCTGCCCCCTGAAGCCGAGCTTCCACTCATGCCCAGCCTCTTTGGAATGGTGACACGTTTACCTGCAGAGATCCACACACAATAGTTGCTAACGCCTACAGCAGGGGCAGCAGGGCGGCCCAGATGTGCCCCATAGTCTCTGCTCACTCTCATCCCGGATCTTACAGCTAGCACCAGACTCCTCTCTGCCCCACCCATAGCTGGGCCCCTTGGCATGGAGCCTTCTCTGCAGCCCCTGGGTGAGGGTCCCTCCACTTAATTTTGAGTTTGGGATAAATCCTGCCATGCTGAGGCCTGGCATATTTGCTGCAGCCAACACGCAGCTTGGGGACTGAGCAGGGATTCTGGAGGTGCAGCCACGCGGAGAGGCTGGGTTTCACCCACTAGCCGCTGCAACCCCTGCTCAACCCCCAGCTCCTTCCTGACTCCAGACTCACCAAGCCTGTGGCTGGCAGCCCCACACCCAGCAGGTCCAGTGCAGGCAGCAAGGTGTAGGGCAGATTCCGGGGCGCCAGAGCTTGGCTGCCGCAGCCTCAGCCATACGAGCCCAGCTCTACTCACACCCACCCAAGGGCAGGCGCTGTATTTAGTCCAGCCACCCATGCGCCTTGCAGCCTGCTGCCAGCACTCACAGCAGGCTAGCCTGGGTGCCCACAGAACACACACAACCCCTGCCCATGTGTGGAGTGGAGGGGTTGCTCTGCTCTCTCCAGCGTTTTCTCCCACTTCTCAAGGTCATCACCACTCGAACCAGGCCTTACCATGGCCCGGGGCCGCTGGCTCAATCTCAATAGCAGCTCTGCTCCACGCCTCTTTCTCTGCCTGGGACACGCGCTCCCGCGTCAGCTGGTACGAGTCATCGGTGGCACAGACGGTGATTTTCTCCTGGATGCTGCCCACACAGTCCAGCTGGCTCTGACCCAGCCTGAGAGCACAGAAACCTGCATCAGCTGGGCCTGGCCCCTCCACTCCACTCACCCCATCCAGAGCAGCTTGCTAGGGAGCAGGGGAGCAGCCCTGATTTGCGTCTCCCTAGCCCACACACAGGGAGAAGGTTGGCACGTCCAGCTGCACACCAGCGGCGTAGGTCAGAGCCAGTGATGCGCCCTTGCCTGAGCTCATCCCCAGTGGCCCAGCATGGCTACTCCCCAGGGGCAGCCTCCTGCTGGGACGGAGTGGGAATTTTCTGTAGTACTTTGTGTGATGTGTGTGTGCCTCAGTTTCCCCTATATGCTGCAGTATTAACAAGGTGGTGAGAAGACTGTCTGGCCATGGACAGGCTGGGGCACAGCTGCGAATGGCCAGACCCACATCAGGGGAGAATCCATGAGGACAAAGGCAAATCCAGTCACAGGCCCCTGGTACCTAGACACTAAAGACCAGGGATGGCCCCACCTCTGCTGGAAGCCAGCCCCAGGTCTGCCCAGCTGGAGAACAAAGGACTGGGAGGGGGCGGACATTTGGGATTCATCTGAATGGGGAGTGCGAGGTCACAGGGCTGGGCTTTGGGCTGTTTTCTGCGCTAATGGGACTGCCCTGTTCTGCAGCCAGCTGACGAACGCTCCCGCCTGTTGCTCAACGCTGACTGTCTTGCAGATCTGCTGGAGGTGCCTGGCTCCCCAAGACAGGCCAAGCCTCCCTCAGGGCCTGCCTCAGCAGGGCTGGCTGAACAGGCTCACGGTGGGCAGAGGGGCTGCAGCCAAGCAGGCAGTGAAGCCACGTGGCTCAACCTGGAGGAAGAGCGGGACCCTCAGGGGTCTGGATCACTGAGGGCTCCTCCCAGAGACTGTTCCAAGGCTGGGGTCCCAGCTCTTGTTCTGTGGGTCCATGACACCAGCACCTTCCGCAATGGAAGGATGGTCCACAAGGGAGTCAGCAGGGGTGTGGGGCTGCCCCTCCTGGGGGCCAGGAGCCCTGCCCCATCCCTCCCCGCTCTCGGCAGCCTTGCACAGTGAGGCTGGTAGGCTCTCGGCGCCTCGGGGGCACTGGGCTGGCTGTGGCCCCGCACCTTAGCTGGGGTCCGTGGGAAGAGCTGTTCTGCCTCCATACTGCCGTGCCATGGAACAGCCCTGGGGTGTGTCACCCCCCCGGGCACCGTGCAGGAGTGGGTCCAACGCCTGTGCTGGGACAGCAGCCCCTCCCACGCCACTGCCAACCCCTCCGCTGTCCTGAGGGAGGAGTTCTGGGGGGCACAGGCGGGGAGGGGGCTCCTGGCGCACGGCGCCCCAGCAGATGGCAGGGCTGCAGCCATGTTCGACCTGTCACTGGACAGCCTGGCCAGGAAGGTGCTCTGCAGACAGACAGCCCCTCCCCCACCACTTGTCCCCCCCCCCATCTCCAGCCTCACATGCCCCCTCTGAGCTGCCTCTTCAGCACTGACCCTGCCCCCAGCCCGAAGCTGGGCAGAGCGGCCATGCACCTGGTACCTGCCTGGCGCTTCAGGGCAGGAAGGGCAAGGAAACAAGCCTCCAGGTCCAGGGCAGGGCCTCGGGGGCCCAGCCTGGCCCCAGGTAGGCCCTGCCCCACACTCACCTGGAGACACACTGCCGGATGCAGTCGAAGCTGGCCTGCGGCTTGTCCTTGCTGTAGCGGGACAGGTAGAAGGCGAAGAGGCGAACTCCTCCGCCAGGGCTGCCTGGGGCACATGGGATCTTGATGTACTGTCCAGGAGAGCAAGGGGCCATTCATCCCCAGGGGAGTGGTGTCCAGAGAACTGCATCGTCCCTGCCCCGCATCCCTTCCTGCCTTGCCTTTGGCAGCTCTCCCCAGACCTCATGTTTACAGCTGCAGGGCCCCAGCGGTGCTGCCAGCTCATTGTCTGGCTAAGGACCCGCTCCCAAGGGCACCAGGGCCCATTCTTAGCAGCAGCTCTCCAAGGGGCAGAGCACCATGAGTTTAACCCTTGCAGCGCTGGGCAGTTTCCAGGGCTGAGGGAGCTAACGGGATGGGAGTGGGATTGTTTCCAGCAGCGGGGCACACATGAGGAGGACTGGGGGGGTCTGAAAAACAGGGATCAGCAGAAGCAAGTGTTGGCGTTCTGGCCAGGGGACAGTTGGCCAAGGGGGGATGTACATGGGGCAGGCACCCCCAACGTATGCCCACAGGTGGGGGGCTCTGTGCCCAGCTCAGGGGGGTGTACACAGGCAGGCACCCCAAGCCCATGCCCTCGGCAGGGGTGTACACGGGCAGGCACCCCAGCCCACGCCCTCGGCGGGGTGTACACAGGCAGGCACCCCCAGCCCACGCCCTCGGCGGGGGTGTACACGGGCAG
>ML675644.1:23358903-23369334 GCA_007922155.1 Mesoclemmys tuberculata | reverse complement strand
GGGAGGGGAGGGGCAGAGGCGCTGACCCGGTCCGGCCCGGTCCGGGAGGGGAGGGGCAGAGGCGCTGACCCGGCCCGGTGCCGGTCTCACCCGCAGCCGCTGGCAGTCCCGCAGCGCGCGCAGGGCCGGGTCGGTGAGTTTCAGGTGCAGGAGGCTGAGGCGGGGAGCGCGGGAGCCGGCCCGGTACCGGAGCCGCCCGGACAGCTCCGCGCGCGGCCCCGGCATGGCTGGCAGTGGGCGTGGGCGTGGGCCGCCCGGGGCGGGGCGGGGCGGGGCGGGGCAGGAGCCCGCCGGAGCCGGGGCTATTTTTGCGGCAGCCCGGACAAATCCCCTGATCTCGTTAGCGGCTCCCCCGCCCCGCGAGTCCCGCCCGCCCCCAGGGGCTCCCTGCTGCGGCCCGGCCCCCTGCCCCGGCCCCTGTTAATTAAAGGGCGGGCCCTGCGCGGGGGCTGGGGCCGGGGCCGGCCAGGATCGGGATCGGGATCGGGATCGGGCCCTGCGCGGGGGCTGGCGCAGCCCCTCTGGCCGTGGCCGGCGGCGGGAGGCAGATTTAGGTTTCAGCCCTGGGCTGCGGGGAGCTTATGCTAATCAGCCTGGCCAAGGCAGTCCTGGAATTAGAGCCCCTGGCCCCGCTGTCCCAGCTGCAGCCTGTGCTGGTCGGCTGGCTGGGAAGAGCCGCCCAGTGCTACCTGGACTGGGGCTTGCGGTGGGTCTCAGCTGGAGGATCCCCTTCCCCCAGACCCAAACCCCGGGAGCCTCTGGAGATGGCCCAGGTGGAGAAGAAGGAAGCAGAGGACAGCCAGTGCCCCCCCAACCAGCCAGCAGCAGCTGAGCGCCAAGGGGGCCCTGAGTTGGCAGGGAGCCTGCGCCTGGGGAGGGCCGTCAAGTTCCTCCTGCCACACACCACGATTGAGGCCCCCCAGCCCCAGGAGGAGGAGCTGCAGTTCTACCAGAGGCTGGAGCAGGTGTTGGGCCCCAAGCAGGGGCACTTCGGGGAGCTGTTCACAGCCGAGGGCTGGGCAGATGTCACAGGTGAGTCACCAGGACTAGTGGGAAGGGGTGACCAGAAAACAAGTCCCCAAAGCAGCTTCTGGGAAGTCCCCTTCTGGCCCCCATCCACGCCTCTGCACAAACCCCTGTGCTAGTCTTGAGAGCAAAGCAGAGCTGCTGGGCTGATCCATTGTCCTCCTGATCGAGACTCCAGCAGCTCCCACAATGGCATTGCCATCGCCTCTGGCACAGGTCACTTGGCTGTGCCAGGCCTGGAGCTGGATTGCTGTGTGGCATGGGGCAAGGGTCTGGTCATGACAGTGGATGGGTGTCTAGCCAGTGACTGGCACCGTGCAATGTTGCTGGCCCGTCTGGGGCAGTGTGGCATGGGTGGGCTTCTGCTGGGTGCACAGCTGTCTACCATGGGGCACTTTCAGCCCCTTCAGAGCAGCATGCTGGACAGAGCCCAGGCGGGAGGGCATGTGGCCCTGAACGCCAGCAGCTGAGAGCTTCACTAGCACTGGGCCAGTTTCCAGGTCACAAAATTGCTGCATGCAAGAGAAACATGCATGTAAACCAGTGTGGGCCAGTGGGCAGGGCACTGGGCTGCGATTCTAGTCCTGGCTCTGCCACTGATCTGCTGGGTCACCGTGGCCAAGTCATTTCCCCTCTCCTGGCTTAGTTCTCCTCCCAACTGCGCTCTGCCTGGCACAGCAGACTGTGGACTCCGTGGGGCAGGGCCCAACACTCCTGGTGCCTGTGCTGTGCCTGACCCTGGGGAACCCTGCCCTGGGGAGCCCTGCAAGAGCTATCCTAATACACATACTATACTACAGCACAGCTGTCCTTCCTGCCACGGCCTTCCTCCCTCCCTCGCTGGCCCAGGCTGCAGGGCCAAGAGCAGAAGCAATGAAACAAGGGGTCTAATTAGTAGGGAGGCTCCCGAGGGGCATGGGAGGGGGAAGTATTGGTCCCACAACCCTGGCCGCGAAGCCCAAAGCACACCAGGCCCTGTAGCAGTGGCTCTGGCTCCCCAGGGCTGATTCCCCTCTCCCTGTTTGCTTCCCCAAGAGGACAAATCCCTGAGGAAGTGGCTGGTGAGAGAAGGCCACGGAGAGGCCAGCAGGCCCCAGCCAGGCCAGGAGGTGACTGTGAAGCTACTGGGAGTCCTGGAGGATGGCACCCTGGTGGAGAAGGACCCAAAGCTGACTTTCATCCTGGAGCAGGGGGACGTCATACAGGTCTGGTCTCAGCCTGTGTCCTAAGGACAGAGTCGCCATCAAGGCTGGCTGGTTTGGTGCCCCTGGAGACTGGCGTTTGCCAGTTTTGAAATGCCTAACTCCAGCAATGGGGACCATGTTCTCGCTGTTGCAAAGAAATAAGCGGATGGTGGAAAACCAGCACAAACACTCCTGTGCTCTCCCTTCCGGCTCTGCAAGGCAGCAACAAAACCTCTTCCCTGCTGTGTGGGCCCCTTTCTGAGCTGGGGCATAAACAGGGAGACAAATCAAACCCTGGTGTTAGGTCCCAGCTCCTGTGTTCAGCCCAGGGGAAGGAATCTGATTGGCTGGACTGCTACCCAGGAGGCCAGTCAGACCCATGGGGTTAGAAGGGACTGCCAGGGTCATCTAGTCTAACCCCTGCCAAGATGCAGGATTTGCTGTGTCTAAAAATCCTTCCTGAGCCATTCCAGTCCCTGAGCGTAGCGCACCCACAGGCATGTAGCCCAGCCATGTATGGAGCATGCCTCAGCGTCAACGGAAGTAGCAGCCAGCTGCAGGCTTTCAAATCCTATTAAAACCCATGCATACGTCTCTGCAGAGTCCCCAGCTAGTAACTGAACCTGGGAAGGAGGGAGTGAGACAGCAGTGGGGGGTGCACAGGATCCTGCCTCACACGGTGGCTTGCAGACCTCACAAAGGCCCTATTCCTTTGATCACCTATTCCTTTGATTCTTTGATCCAGTGGACAACTGACTGTGCAGGAATCAAAATGCAACCAGTCCCTGCCCCACAGACAGCACAACACGTGCCAGATGCTCAGAGGGCTGTGCATTTTCTACTGCCAGCCCAACTGTAAATGCGAGAGACCCGCAAGGCAAAGTCACAGCTGAGGAAGAGACAGACACAAAGCACAACAGCCACTCCTCAGGGTCCTCCTGCCCTGGGGTCTTCCCAGATTGGGAGTTCCTCATAGGGGCATTTTGGTGTCTTGGGCAGAGTCAAGCATGTTGCTGGTGTATAAAAAGTGCCATAAATGGGAGGCCTGATCCATCTGCCCACCAGACCATAGTAACACTGGGAACCCCAGGGTATGATTTGGGGTGCAATTCAGACTAGTCAGAGGTTGTGCACTGAACAGCCCTGGGTCAACAACTCTGACTCCAGCAGCCAGCTTATTACACCCCAGCCACACTCTGGGCTCCACCAGCCCTGGTGACTATTCGCCAAGTGACCCCAAAACACCCCCAGTCCTGAATTTCCCCAGAGCCATCTGCTCTGAAATGTCCAACCTTCCCCTTCAACATTTGGAGGGCCAGTAAGCTCCATTGCTCCTTTAAAGAGACAAAAACACAACTCCAGTTAAGGCACCAAGCTGCTAACAGTCACTTCAAGGCAAACACAACACTGGGCTGGTTTAGATTAAAAGTAAAATAAGTTTATTAACAAAAGAGAGGTTTTAAGTGAGTTCAAATCAAGGGATAAAGACAAAGTGGTTACAAGCAGATTAAAGGAAAATACCTTTCTAGTGGCTCAGCTTAACTCAGCCAGCTACAGCCTTGGTTCAAGGTAGATTTCTTATCTAAGATTTTCTTTTTTTTTTATTCCCAGCTATGGTTGACTGTCCCTCACTCAGAACCTTCCACAGAAGGTGCTGGTTTCCCTTGTCTTCCTAGATGAAAGATCCTTGCCTAAACAGATTTCTCACCTATATTCAGTTCCTAGAGATTTCAACCCCCTTGGGTTAGGGACCCATCTTTCTCAGCTTGCAAGAGCACTGGCCCCTTGTGTCTGTCTAGTGATAAATGCCAAGATGGCTTCTTCGCTCTCCCTCTGTCTTCCCAAACTCACTGTTTTGTTCCCAGTCACAGATGACCTCATGCTTGTCTTCCCTGCCTGTGGACATCCCATACCTTTGTTGAGTTCTATATAACTGGGGCTTCTATTGTTGGACTTGTTGGGAGACAGGTGGGCAGCTGCCATCTCTCCTGTTTGGGAGACAGCCTGTTTCTCCCTCTGTATGATCACAGACTGTAAAGCACAATATCAGTGAGTGGCCACAGTTCCTCAGACAGGGTAATACAGACATTTTACAGTGATGTTCATCACCAGCCTGTCATTAGCTTTCATAAGTACTTGATACACTTGTGTAACACAGTCATATTGTACACAATCAGTTGATTCAATTGCTTATTCTTTGGAGTTCAGATGCTTGTCTGTAGAGTCCAGTAAGCCATTGACCTGCATTCTCATATAGCAAGTAATGCTGGTTTCTGCCCTGCCCACTGGTGGTAGCTGAATTCTTACCTCCTCCCCCCGGGTAGCCTGACAGTTTTGTTTACCTTTGATGTCAATGCACCTTCATTCCCCCTGCCTGATGCCCAGGCTGGTCAGCCAAGCAAATACATTCCACTGTGTAGGTGTTACCTGCCCTCTAGGACACCTCAGCTTTACCCTTGGGTGGGCTCAAGGTGTAAGCTGGTTAATTTAAGCATCCCCACCATTACCCAGTTCTAGGGCTCCAGGTGTGATTTTCTGCAGGTTTGCAGGGCCTTTTACAGTGAAAGAGCCTTACACAGTCATATCCTTAACCTCTATTTATTAAATTACTGAAGCAGAACATACCTGCTAAGCTCACCACTCCCAATAAGGCAAATGCATTTTTCTTGATGGCTGGTCAAATTAGATCATCCAGGGTTCCTGTTCTGCACAGTGTGACTGGCAGGGTGTTGAGGTCTGCCAGCTCTGATCGTGAGCTGTGTCCTGGAGTTAGGTTCCAAAGAACTTCCTTTTGGACCCCCCTTTATATAGTTAAGCTTGAGTCCTGCTTAGCTATACCTTAACCAATCATTTTACTAAAGTATTATGAAACAATTCTTTGACCAATCTTAACAAGTCGCAAAACAGTTCTTTAACCAAACATATCCCATCCCGTTAATTTAAATATTGTAAAATTAGTTATGCAACAGACAGAAACAATCAAAGAATCAGACAGTAACCATGGATCTAAACAACAGAGAAGTAGGGACCATAGAGGCAAAACAATAGAAGTATCGATTTCACAATCCCCACTGTTGGGAAGTGATTTCTTGCCCGACCAAATGCTCCCAGATAGTGTTTTCTGTAAACATCTGTTTCTCTCTCTTAGGACAGGAGCGCCTTCTTAACAGCCCCATATTACATTGTCTTGATGTCATTTAGCTGGACTGCAAGGATGTGACTCTCTGCTTCTTAGCTCCTGGCTGCTGCTGTCCTAAGGAGCTGCTGCTGCTTATTCAAAGAAAAAGGTGTCAGAGCTGACACAAGGGAGACTTGCCTGTGCAGTATTTGCCCAATCCATTCTGAGAACGCAAGTCTTAGTGCATCATAACTGTTCGTGCACAGCCCACGCAGGCGGCATGCCTGAATGGGTTATTAGTGAGCTATTTGTTTTCCACTGATATATCACAGGCCATCTTTGGGGCATATGTCATGGCAAATGTGGTGGGTGTATTCAGGATGTCAGGCCCAGCAGGCGTTGCTGACAGACTCGTGACCCACCCAGGCATCTGTGTCTCACATGCTGCTTGCACACCTAGAAGCATGTCCCTATCCTGCTGCGCTGTTGCTCCCACCCCTCACTCTGCTTGTGGCTCAGTCTCCACCTCGAAGACTGTGAGGACAGCAACAGGAAATGATTCTTGCCATGAAGCCCCGCTGGGCGAGGCTAGAATCTACACCCTGCAGGGCAGGGTTCTGGGAGGACATAGATGAGACTTCCCATCCCATCCTGACCCCAGGTTTCCTCAGAGGAGAGCAACGTCCAGTTTCACATCTCTGCCCAGAGATGAGTCCCTAGAGCAGGGGGAAGAGACCCCCACTTCCACCCAAGTCCTGCTATTGGTGCTGAGGCCAGCAGTTCAGCTGCAATTCAGAGCCTGGTCTGACCCTTCCACCCTTCTCTGCCACACCCCTGACTGTTCCACCCAGGGATCTGCAGCAGGAAGGGAACAGACTCCACAAGAATGGTCAGTTGCCTCCCGACTTTGGCTTGCAATGAGAGGCGGAGCAGTAGAGACCCGAGTGCCTCTCCCTAGAGGACACCTGCCCACTGGAGCAAGCCATCTCCCTTCCCTCCCTCCAGAATGCCAGGGTGTAGCTGGTGGAACTCAGCATAGGGCTGTAAGTGGCTTTCATGGCTGAGCTTTAATGTCTCCACAGTGTGCACTATATCAAACATGCCGGCACAGCATCCAAGCAGGGCACTGGGGGCACGATTCAGGGCAGGAATAAAGCACCCTGCTCTGTCCCCTTCTCTACAGGCTCTGGAACTCGGTGTCCAGTCCATGCAGCTAGGAGAGGTGTCCTTCCTTCTCACCAGCTTCCTGTATGCTTATGGTCACCTGGGCAGGTAGGCTATGATCCTTCCCCTGCCCTGGGCTGAGCGCAGCAGGTGGTGCCCACACATCACTGTTCCTTTTACAAAAGGCCCGCAGAGAACTCCTGGCGTTGGCTGCCTGGCAGGGTCCTGGCATCCTGGCCCAGCTGTTGGAGTAAAATCACAGCTATCTGGAATGGCTGGATTCCGGGGCTCTGCACCCAGCCTCCCTGAGCACAGGAGCCCAGGGACTGGTGTACTGGGGAAAGGCAAAATCTCACTTCCTCCCTCCAGGGACCCTGATATCCCATCGGATGCCTCATTACTGTATGAGGTGACCCTGCTGCAGATCAGGGACAGCCCCGACTTGGGGCTCTTGCCACCCTCGGGGCGCATCAGCCTCAGCAAGCAAAAGAGAGAGCGAGGGAACATCCACTTTCAGCGAAAGGAGTACCAGCAGGCCGTGCGCTCCTACCAGCTGGCCCTGGGCATCCTGGACTCACCTGTGGCAGGTAACGTGAGCTGGGCTCATAGTGCATCTGTTGGAGTGGAGGGGAAATTGGGGGATTCACACTAAGTGGGTCTGCAATTAGCTGGGAGAGAGTCCAAGATCAGAGGCTGGCATAGGAGTGTGGTTGCATATGAGCCTTTCCCAAGCAGCCCTGAGTGAGCTGCCAAGGCTGCCATAAGCAGCTCAACCCCCCAGCTTTGACTGCCTTGTTGTTGGGCTCATCCCCAGCCCCTCCAAGCCCCGAGGAGGATGAGGAGCTGCAAGAGCATCAAGTGAAGTGTCTGAATAACTGTGCAGCTGCCCAGCTGAAGCTGCAGCTGTTTGGGGAGGTGCTGGCGTCATGCAATGCGGTGCTGCACATCGACCCAGACAATGTGAAGGCCCTCTGCAGGAAAGGCAAGGTACAGCCCAACACTCCCACCAACGAAACCCAAGAGACCGGTGCACGACCTGGGAGACGAGGGAAAAGGTTGGTGAGACAGGGAGGTGCTGAAGAAGACTAGGAGAAGCAGTGGATCTGCAGCTTGCAGGGTGAGATCTCACCAGTTAGGCTCTTTCCCCCACTTTTTTGAGTGTGAACGGACTGGAGAGGCAGTGGGTTGGAGACCTTAGACCCAAGGGACAGTATGAGACAGCAAGGCTAGGGGTAGAGAAAGGGGGAGAGGGTGCAAATAGGCAGGAGATGGACCGATAAGCCAAGGAGAAAGTACTAGGGGTTAGCAACCAAAAGGCTTTTCCTCTGGGTCTATCCGAGGTGCTCTCCATGTCCCCACACCCACAATCGCTCTCTGTAAGCCCTTCCGGCTTAGCTCTGTGTCCCATCCCCATAGCTCTGTACCTCCTGATCAGTCTCCCAGTTGTTTTACATTTTCTTTTGTCTCACAGCTGCTGGCAGAACGGGGAGAGGACCAGGAAGCCATGAACATCCTAAAGAGAGCCCTCCAGCTGGAGCCCAGCACTAAGGTAGAGAGCAGAGCAAGGGCCCATCTTCCAGGGTGTACTGAATTAATCATTCTCCCTGGGAACAAGTAGGGAGCAGCCATCGCTCCTGGCTTCAAGAAGAGATCTGCCCCTGCTCGCAGAGCACCTTCACACAGCAGGCAAGCAGCTCATTGGGGGGTAGCCCATATTCTGCTTATTTCATGCAAGGAGCTCATTCAAAGTGTTTTAGACAGGCACTCAGCACTGCTACCCTATGGGCCCAGTGACCCATCCCAGTGCCAGGAGAGTCGATGGCAGAATGGGGACGTCAAGACAAGTCCTGACCAGCCATGACTGAGCTTCCTGCTAAGCTACTGCCACGCACTAGGGGGGAGAGGCCCCAAGGACAGTCTCCCCCACCCCACCCCCAGGAGGAAGGACACAAAGCCCCCCTCTCTGCTCCAGAAAGAAGCAGGTGGAGCCTGCTGTCCTCTCCTTCTCTTCCAGGCAATTCACGCTGAGCTGTCAAAGCTAGCCAAGCGTCAGAAAGGGCAGCCGGAGCGCCCTGCTCCCACAGCCAGGGACCAGCTCAGGCTCCAAGACAACCTGGTGCAGCCAGCAGTGGGTCACAGCACTCGGGTACGCAGGCTTGGCTGAACCAGGACACTGGTGCTGCTCTGCCACAAGAACTCTCATGGGGAACAGGTGAAGCTCCTGGCCCCAAGAAGAGATGGCACAGCCTCCAGCTGAGCCTTCCAGCAGGGAATGAATCACTGGTTGGGAAACCTCAGGGCATTGGGCCAGGAAGATGGGCAGTCACAGCTAGGCAGGCAGGTTAACAAGGCAGGGCCCCAGTGAGGGATTCAGGCCTTGGGTGCAGATGTGGTTAACTGTGCCCAGCAACAGGTAGGCAGGGAGATGAATTAGAGCAATCCTTGGCCCTCCTCTAACATCTTCCCTTGGAAGCACAAAGCACCTGCTATACATCATAAGCTTAGCTATACCCCCTACCCACAAGGCAGGTCAGCATCGCTGTCCCTGATTCACAGATGGGGAGACAGCAGGCAGTCAGAAATGGGACAGGCCCTACATCTCGGAGGTGCTGGGCCTGCGCTCTCCTCCAAGGCAATGGCCATGGTGAACGCCCAGCCCTTTGACACCCATTCCGTGGCACGGACCTTGCCCATGGCCAGCCTGGACACTTGCCGTGGCCCCGGGCTGCCTTGTGGGGATCTTGTGGTGCAGCTGTCGGCGGCGAAGTTCATTCTCTGTCTCTCTTCTCTTGCAGATGGATCTGAGTGGCCCGCAGCCGTTTAACGGCACGAGCTGAGTTGCCTCCTGTCTTTCCGGGTCACCCTTGGCAGCTGTGGTTTGGTGCCGTGACAGTGGCCAAGGGCAGCAGTGACCTCCGTCTTCCAGACAACAGGGAGCTGAGCCTAGCCCAGGGCAGGAGGGATGTGGGGGCTCACAGCCCCTCCCCATGCCAATGGGGGGGGGCCGCTGCAGAGCCCCGTATGGGGCGGTGCTACCCTGCTGGCTCCTCCTGTGGGAAGGGCAAGCCGAGGCCTGGCCTGCGGGGATCACGGCTGACAGGAGGCCAGCAGTGACCTTTGAAAATAAAAGTGGCTGTTCTAGCCCCGCTGCAGGCACAAGGGGAGCCGGGCAGGAACAGCCCCTGCAGCTGGGGGTGCTAATGCACCCTGGGCCAGCCCCCTCCAACACTGCCCCGCTGGAGCACCGGCCTCGCCCCCCACATCGTCCCTCCCCCCGCAGCCTGTGAGCTGGGTCTCTCGCCCCCACCATCCCCCCCGCCCCGCCAGAGCGCCGGGCCTTGCCCCCCACATCGTCCCTCCCCCCCTCGGCCTGAGAACTGGGCCTCGCCCCTCCACCGGCCCCCCCGCCCCGCCAGAGCGCCGGGCCTCGCCCCCCAGACCCTCCTCCCCAGCCAACCGTAGACACTTACGGGCCCGCCCCTCACGGCTTTCAGCCAATGAGACGCTTCCGGGGGCGGGTCTATGTTGCGGTTGGGCCGCCCGGGGCCTCGCTCACGTAACTCTCCGGCCAATGAGCGCGGCGCTGGGTAGGGACGTGGCCGCGGCCGCCGAGCAAACGGAGCCGAGCGAGCGGAGCCATGACCCGTAGGTACCGCGCGCCGCCCCGCCCCGCCCCGCCCCGGGCCGGGCAGCCTGGGGAGCCCGTGGGGGTGGGGCGCAGGGGGTTAGGTTATGGGGGAGCCTGGAGGGCGGGGTCTGTGGGTGCCCCCAGGGTTATGGGGGAGCCTGGAGGGCGGGGCCTGGGGGTGCCCCCAGGGTTATGGAGGGAGCCTGGAGGGCGGGGTTTGTGGGGTGCCCCCAGGGTTATGGAGGGAGCCTGGAGGGCGGGGTCTGTGGGGTGCCCCCAGGGTTATGGAGGGAGCCTGGAGGGCGGGGTTT
>ML675644.1:23308651-23358893 GCA_007922155.1 Mesoclemmys tuberculata | reverse complement strand
GGAGCCTGGAGGGTGGGGTTTGTGGGGTGCCCCCAGGGTTATGGGGGGGAGCCCGTGTGCCTGTGCGGGGAGCTAGGGGCAGAGCTGGGGGCATTAGGAGTGGGTAGCCCCACTTATGACAGCCAGATGCTGTGGCTTGTAAGGGCTCCAAAGGGTCGGCTTCTCAATGCTGGCTGGAAGGTTGCTTAAATGGCCCCACTTCTGCATGCAGGCCTGCTTGGAGTGCCCGTTGTGGGGCAGGGCACTTGAGAGAGGAACGGCAGCTTTGGCAGCATGGGTCTGTGTTGTCCATTGTCCGAGATCTGTAGGGCTTCTAGGTGGCGCACATCTCGCACCTGCACAAGTTCCTGTTCCCACCACACCACCTCCAGCTGCTGCTGCCTCGGCTGTTTAACTAGCCGCACACGCAGCTGCCACACGTGGGGTTGCCTTCCTTAACCATTCACACAGCCCTTTCTCTGGGGCCTGCATGCTTCAAGAGCACGGTGCTGCAGCCCCCAAGCTACTGACAAGCTTGTTCTTCAGGACAGATGGTCAAGTGACCATTCTCCGAACTGACAGCTGAGACAATAGCCCAGCCTGAGCGCTGGCACCGGGGGACTCCCAGACCACGTTGAGCTGCAGGAATGGAATAACAGTTCATCTCAGGCTTGTGCTGCTCGCTTCCAGAAACACCTCAGAAGGGAGGGCGCCTGGTGTCTGCTGGGGTTGGGCCATACGGCGTTCTACTGTCCAGGGCGCAGCGACTCAGGCGTCTGCTGGTATCGTTGCAGGCGGTAACCAGCGTGAACTGGCCCGTCAGAAGAACATGAAGAAGCAATCGGATTCAGGCAAGGGGAAGCGGCGTGATGACGGCCTCTCAGCTGCTGCCCGGAAGCAGAGGTAACTTGCCTGCCGAGGAAAAGGCTGGGGCTGGCTGACTTTGTGCCTCTCCCTCCTGTCCTGGGACTCGGGAACACAGCAGCTGACTGAACAAGGCCAGAGGTTCCTGGTTGGGGCTGCAGCCCCATGCTCCCTGCCTCTTGGAGGTCCAGGGAAGCAGGGGCTTGTCTCCCTTCTGACAGTGAGATTCACGCCCAAAGGGCCCTGGCTCCCTTCAGAAAGCTCTAGGATGGCTCTATGTCTCAGTCCATGTCCCAGCTCCTGCTAGGAAGCAGAGCTAGCTGGCATGCAGGGGTCAGAGCTCGGCAGGCAAGTGCCTGCAGGACGTGTATCAAATGGCACTGAGCCACACCCAACTCTCTAGTGTGTAACGTTCTGCCATGAAGCTTCCTCTTAAATAAAGGTAAACAAGTGTCCTGTCTGCCCCTCTTCTCATTCACCCGCCCTCCTGCACTGTCTTCCCTTTTCTGGGAGACGTTCCTGATTCACATTTTGTGGCGTGTTCAATAACTTGCTCTCCCTCTCCTCCAGCTGCGTGTACCCACCCCACCAGCTGTGTGCTCCAGCAAAGGCTTTTGTCCTGTGTTTCTTCACTGCTTGAGAATGCGCCAGTTGCATCCCTACCTTCCTGAACTAGTGGAGTACTGCCCTCCCCTGCACACACTAGAGCAGACCTCACAGTTTTCAAATTCAGTTCTCCTGAACCTGCAGTTTAGGGACCCTGAATCTGTCAAGCTGCCTCCTGGCCAGCAGCTTGCGCTGTGCCATCAACATGCCCTCTTGTGCTGCAAAAACAGTGAAAGTCCTGTAGGACTGTTAAAGACTAACAAATTTCTGCAGGCATAAGCTTTCGTGGGCTGGAACCCACTTCATCAGTTGCATCTCGTTGTGTTTGCTGTATACAGACTAACACAGCTACCCCTCTGGAACTCTTCCCTCTTGTGCTGAAATCCCCTGCCTTCAGACACTGCTGCTGAGTTGCGCTCTCTGTCCCCAGCAGACACAGCTGCTCCCTCCTGCCCCGCCAGGTAACAGGCTCCTTTTCTCCCAACAGAGACTCTGAGATAATGCAGCAGAAGCAGAAGCAGGCCAATGAGAAGAAGGAGCAACCAAAATAGCCTGTGGGCAACTTGATCTGGCCTGGGAGCAGTGAGGCAGCAACCCTGCCCTTTGCCCTTGTGCTTGCCCTGCCCTCATCTCTTGTCCACCCCAGCCTCCTGGCCCACTTGCTTGTAGAATGCAAAGTGTGTAGCCCTGCCGGGCTTGTCTGTGCCCAATGTATGTTCTCTACAATGTGCAGCCAGTGCTGGCCTGGGGCTGCATAGACAAGCAGCTGCAGGAGCCCCTTGCCCTTCTTATTCACAATGGACCCACTTTCATGTATTAAAGTAGCTTTTGGATTCCACGGGGTGCTGGATTATTTGTAGGTGGCTGGGGCCCAGCAGAGCCTTGCCACTGAAGAGCCATTCCCTGAACCAGGGAGAGCCCTCCCTCTTTCTGCCCATGGAGGGGCTAGGTGAGGACCTGCTTGGAAGGACCAGAATCTTTCCTAGGTGAAAGCATGGCCCTGCTCCTCACAGTGCTGAGGCAGGGCAGAGGGAAATCGATAGCAGGAAGAGCAGGGGAAGCCACAGGCTGACTCCTTAAAGGCTGTTGCCTGGGTAGTGCCTGAGGCTGACCTAGCTGTCAACATATGATGCAGCCCAGGAAGAGGTGGGAATGCTGTGTCTCTGGCAGCTGCAGTGGTCAAAGCTGGGCTCCAACCTGAGGAAGGGAAAATACCAGGCAACCAACCGACACCCAGCAGCCGGTAAAAGTGAGCTGGCATCTGCCTGAGGCAGCACTGATGTCCCACTTCAGCTCAGGTCCTGGGGAGGCAAGATGGGTGAGGTACTAGCTCTTATGGGACCAGCCTCTGAGCTCTACTGTGGAAGAGCTTATGTAGCCTGGAAGCTGGCCTCTCATCCTCCCAGCCATTGGTCCCACAAGAGCTAGTACCTCACCTGCCTTGTGTCTTTGTGAGCCATGGACCCACACGACTATGGCTGCACTGCATTAAACTGGCTACAACTAAGAGCTGCTCCGGGCAAGAACACACCATGCACTCCCCAGCCTAGGCTCTTGAGCATAGCCAGTACCAGACCCTCCTCACGAGTGGGATTTTCTGAGCTGAAATTGCCTGCGTACTGCCCCACGGTGACCTCCCATTGCAGCTGGCCTGCCACCTGCATAGGGGGCCTTTCCCAAGGGACAGCGTGGCGCTCTCTGCCCCTCTTGGTTGAAGGAACCACAGGGCCGACCCCTCTTTTCCGCGCAAGCCTGAGATGTCTGCCTGGCAGGGGCACCCAGGTTAGTCATGGTTCCATGAGCTTCCTCACTCCGAGCCACTGTCATCTTCACCTCCCTACAAAGCTAATGGGCCTGAGGGTTACCAAAGTGCAGGCGCCCAACCCCCCTGTGATCACATCCTCCCCTCCCAGCAGGGCAAAGGATATTCCCTCCGCCATGTCAGCGAGGCGGTGGCAGGGTACACCTATGCAACTCTTCCCTCTCAACACACAGCCTGGGCTGGGCCCTGGGTGGGGAGGGCTTCATGTGGCAAGCAAGGCATTCTCTCCTGCAGCCAACCGTCAAGGGAAGGGACTTCAGCCATTCCCAGTGCTAGGCTGAGGCGTGGCTCTCACCTAGCGGGTGCAGCACACCTTCCATCACATTGGCACTAGTCTCACAGTGCACTGACTTGTAGGCCTGAGCACACGGGGAAGAAATGTTTAAGTATTGTAACTGGCTTTAAGTTGTGGTGCAGACCTGACTGCTCGTGCTGGACTGCCCCCTTATCCCCAGGCTCCACCCCCTGCACCCAGCCCTCCGCAGCTGCAGGTCAACCCATCGGTCACCCTTACCCACCACTGAGCCCAGCCTGGCCTGGCCCCCTGCCGCCCAGCAGGACCCCTGGGGCAGGAGCTCCCTGGCCCCTGGGAGCTGCAGCCAGGCCAAGGCCAGTCGTGCCCACCTGACCAGCCCCCCATAGCTGCAAGAGCCACAGCCAGCTGGGCAGGGGAGCGGGTCTATCCAGGCCCCAGCCCAGCATCTGGCTGAGGGCAATCCACCTGCCCGGCGCTGGCTAGCTGGGCTCTGAAGTGCATTTCATAATGACCAATGGGGGCGTCAGGCAATTGACTACACAATTTATTAACCCCCCCAAGAGCCAGGCCCATGCCTAGCACTCTGCCGCCGCGCCCCCACCCCCCGTTGGGGGTTCTCTTCCTGCAGCAGACCCTGGACGATGAGTTCTGGCTTACCAGAGCCCTGCGGAACTACCAGCTAGGACTATGCCACCCTCTGCTCCCAGCAAGGCTGCCTGTCCAGCGCCACCCCCCACTGCCTGGAGCAAGACAGCAGGCAAGGCCTGGAGTGTACATGGGGCTGCGTCCATGCCTCTCAGTGAACACCCCTGCATGGTGGGCCAGGAGCGGTTCTGTTCTGGCACCAGTCCCCGAGGCCAGCTCTGAGCATGACAAGCCAATGTCCATGGTTGGACATCCCACCCATAGGGCTCACCCTGGCTGCTCGGGGAGGGGGCTGACATGATGCCCAGGATCCAGGAAGGGCCAAGCTGCATGAAGTTAGGGGTCCAGGTGGGGGCACCACCTCCACGGCTCCCTCCCACTGAAGGAGCATGTGGAAGGGGGGGGTGGCACAGCAAAGGCAAGCAGCTCAGCGAGGACTTTGCTGAGGCCTAGGACCTGGAAAGGGGGCTGGGGCGCTGCCCGAGGCAGCCTGTGACCCTCGTGTGGAATCTCCCCGGTGTTCTGGGGCAAGGTCCTCTAGGAGCGGCTGTGATACCCCAGTGAGAGCAGCTCCCTGTGGTGGGAAAGGGGTACGTGTGAGCTCAGGCACGGTGCAGGGGTGTGCGGGTGGCTCGGAGTCAGGTCTGCTCTGAGTGCACCCGGGGCACGATCCTGCTGGAGCCCCCAGTGTTGTGCACCCCCAGGCCCAGTGAGGACCAGCTCCAGTGAGGCCTGGCTCAGGAATGCACCAAGGACACCAGCCCCACGTGACAGAGATTCCAGTGTAGTTCTGCTAGCACAGCCCCCTCCCCTCCCAGGCTGTGCCAGCCCCACTGCCCATGCCACCAGGGCCCTGCTACCAGCACGCAGCCTTCCCCCCTCCCCAGTGCACTGGTGTCAGCCCATATGGCCACTCCTCAACCCCAAGACCCTGCCCCATGGCAGCTCCTCTGCAGAGGGGGCTGAGCCCCACCTGCTGAGACTCACCAATCACCCTCAGCCTGTGCTGATTACAGCCCCTCATCCCACCACTATGCGGGGAGGACAGCAGCTGCAGCCTGAGCTCCAGCGTCCCACCTGTAAACGACGGCAAGTGGGGATGGGCACTGGTGCAGCTCCCTGGACACATGCGGGCACTGGGGGTCTGGCTTCTCTAGCCAGGGCCTGCAGGCACATGCATACACTCCACCCTGCCTCAGCTCAGGGCTTTATGTAGAAACAGGCACCCAGAAGCTATTTACAGCCCCACTCGCCTTGCACTGCGTGAGCTGGGGGGACAGGCTCATGCAGCTGCAGGAAGTGGGAAGTCACAGCAAGGGGGCAGCCAGGCCATAGCCCCACAGGCAGGCAGGGGGAGAGCCTTACGGGCCTCACTCGCTGCTGTCAGTGCCGTCTTGAGGTTTGCAAGTCAGGCCGGAGGGGCATATGGACAGCCCTGCCCATCCCCCATTACAGGCATACTGCCCCAGAGCAGCCCCCAAATCCGAGGGGCAGGTCTGACTAGCCAAAGCTACTGGAGACAATCCAGTCGTGTGTGTGGGTGCTGAAGCCCAGCTCTCCATCCTAGGTTCCCTGCTGATGATGACATGCTGGGGCAGTGTCCCCTGACTGCCCGTACTGGAGAGGTTCCTGCCCAGGGGGTCATTGTGGGCTCCTGCCTGGATTTCTCAGCACTTTCCTAGGAGTGGGTCATCTTCAAGGCAGAGGCCGGGGCAGAGCAGGGCTGATGGGTGCAGCACATGCCAGCGTCCGCAATCCAGCCTGGAGGCTCTTCGGTACATAGAGCCAGTTCAGAGCCACATCTGGCAGGCAGGGAGGGCAGCCTAGATGCTCCGATCCTAAACTGGCTGCTTGGGCCCTGCCCCAGCCCTTCCATCTCCCCAGCCCTGCATCAGTGGCTGCTGCCAGCTGCCCAGTCCAGCGCTAGCACAGAGCGATTGCAGAGCATGCAGAGGGCACCTTGTCCAGCCCCGCAGGGGCTACATGGAGACGCTGATTTGCTGGAGTGGGCGCCGGCGCCGCAGTATGCGCAGGGGCGGGCTGCCCCTCCGGCGCTGGCGCACGTCGCTGCGACACGGGGGGCCCAGGAGGAGCCAGACGTACAGGAGGATGCAGGCCCAGCAGGAGGCCACCTTCACCCAGAACGTTGACCAGCTGCCATGAGTGAAGGTCGTTTCCAGCACCGCGTTCTCGTAGCTGGCGGGAGGAGAGAAGAGACGTTGAGGCAGACGGAAGCCAGCAGCAGAGCACTCCCGCTGTGCCAGGTCACATGCAGCCTGGGGGCACAGACAGAGCCTGCCAGGCGGGTCAAGTCCAGACACTCAGGGCAGGAAGTGAAGGATCCCACAGGTGACGCAGTGTGGAGTCAAGCCCTGTCCCTGGGGTTGACTGATGTCCCGGTGCCTGGCAGTGACCAGGGACCTTGAACCGTTCATCAGCAGTTGTTAGGGCTTGTTACAAGCCATCTTTGTGCTGTTCAGCAGCCCCTCCACATCACCCTGGGGCACTGGAATCAGTGCTGACCCAGGAGAAAGGCTAGTGAGCCCCCAGCCCTGCTCCTACAATACGGCACCGCCTAGCACTGCACTGGGGCCAGCTGATTCAGGAGGAGCGTACCCCATTTCCTGCAGCACCTGGCTGCTCCTCAGGGCCCTCCCATGCACATAAAGGGCAGGCCAGACCCGTCAGCTAGCAGGAGTGGCTGAGATCACGGCCTGGCCCATAACAGGACGAGAATGGGGAAAGGAGCCGCTGGTCTGCCCCGGTAGGTCGATGTCCTGGAGACAAATGGGCTCTGGACACGCCAGGCTGGCTGGGGCCATGCAGCAGGCAAGGGCCTTACTTGAACCAGTTGGTGAGGGTCATCATGACGTAGAGCGAGGCGAGGACGAAAACGAAATGGAAGGTCGAGTAGCTGTAGACCACACGCTCATGCTCGTTGTGGATGATCCTCTGCCCCTCTGTGGGCCCCACCTCCTGCTCATATGCCCACTCTGCGTCCAATGAGAGCACACAGTTATCTACAGCCCCACCCCCAGTGACCCCTCCTCTTATATGCCCACTCTGCATCGAATGAGAGCACACGATTATCTACAGCCCTGCCCCCGGTGACCCCTCCTGCTCACACCTCCACACTGATGCTGGCTGGATTAGGGGGACTCTCTTACGATATTATTTAATATCAATATGTCAAAATTACAATAATTCCTATGAGATGGGCCGTGTCAGGGACCGTTAGCAAGGTTATCACTTGCTAGGTATGACGATATTGTTTCTGTGCATGTGTCAGGTTTGCATTGGAAGTTATGGGTATGTTGGATGTATCTGTAGTTTAACTTGTTCTGTGTTCCTGGGCGACTCCCCAGACAGGATGGCAGCAGCAATAAACTGCTTAATACTGGCCCATTGAGGAAACTCACAGGTACAATGGGCCCCGGGAGAGAAGCCAGGGCTACACCTGATGAGTCATCAGAACATACTCATGTATGACCCTGAACTCCATCTTATTTCTGCAAATTTCCACTAGCAGCAGCAGCAGCATGGCAAAGGCTAAGGGACATAAAAGGCAGCGGCACCACATATTGTCTTTAGTCGCTCAATCCTTTTCTGCCTTCACCTACCTCTGAATCAACTCATCTACAACTGAAGCTGTGAAACAAAGGACTGAGACCCATCGAGGTGCTGGATGCACACCAGAGGGACTATATAAGCCCCACAGTTCTAGTGGAAACCTGATATATATGGACATTCAGATTATTTGTATGTGTCTGATTGCTTTAATCCTTTAACACTTCTTTTATAATTTGTTTCTTTCTTTTTATAATAAACCTTTAATTTTGTTACTAAAGGATTGGCTGGCAGTGTGGTATTTTGGGTAAGATCCAAACTTCTATTGATCTGGTAATGTGGCTGACCCTTTGGGGTCAGGAGAACCTTTTTGGTAAACAGTACAGAGTTTTAAGTAACATCTCTTTACTAGACCTAGTGGATGACTGGGACTGAAATGCAGTAAAGGGAGCTGTGTATGTTTTGTTGTAGCTTCTTGATAACCAGTGTGGGGAAGCAGAAGCACTGTGTGTGTCTGGTTGGGAAGTCTGACTTCAGTGTCACCCACCAGTGCTGAAAGAACCTGCTCTCCTTTTACAGCCTGCCCTGACCTTGGCATTTTCAGCTGGCTGCTCTAGGCATGGACGGGTCACAGGCATCATCTCACTATTTACTAAGGGGATGGATCAGTTTGTGTGGGGGTGACAGGTCTGCCCCCCAACCAGGGAATGAGCTTTCCTGTTGTTCTCATCAATAGGGAAGCGCTGCTGCTGCTACACATATTGAGAGAGACCTGGCCACGATACATTCGGGTGTGTGATGCATGCACCCCTGGGATAAGTAAATGTGTCATGCAACAGAACCCAATCACTGCAGGACACACTTCCACACCTGAGACTTTACCCTTTGAAGGACAACACACACCTAGATCACACCCCGGCCCATGCCCACTTCCCTTAGCCTATGTACTCACCTCCCAGCTCTTCCCCAGTCTTCTCAGAACAACAGAAGCAACAAGAGGGTTTCTGTAAAGATAAACAAGGCTTGCAGCAGCTGGAAGGGAACCAGTTATCAGAACCCTGGGACAGGGCTGGAGCCACGTTGCTCCAGGGCTGGAATTGGAATCAGAACTGGATGGAACTAAGCAGGACTGGGCTGGGCTGCCTGGGACAGTACTGTTCTGGAGGCAGAGGCAGACGGGGGTTTCATTCCTAATAGTGGGTCATGCAAAGAAAACGGAGCCCCTTGGCCTGACCGAGGCACTGTCTGCGTTCCCCCGCCGGCTGTCAGCTAGCTCTACTTAGACTGCACCTTTGGGGGCCAGGGCGCTCTCACTATGGGTATGTCTACACTGGAGCTGGGGTAACTGCCAGCTTGGGGAGACCTACCTGCAACAGCTTTAAGGGAGCTTGCATACTAGAAATAGCAGCGTAGCCACCGTGGCACAAGCAGCTGTGGGGTAGCAGGAGGATGCTTGGGACTTTGCCTGGGATTGTCTGGGGATGGCTAGCCCATCCTGCCAGCCCCACAGCCATGGCCACTCTATTTTTAGAGCACCTGCTTCATCAGAAGTAGCCCAGTTATGTCTCAGTGAGTTGGGCCTCCCCGCCCCAGCTCCAGTGTAGACAGACCCTGTGGCTCAACAGGGCCTCTAGGTGGTACCGTGATACACACACTAGGGACAACAAACAAGCGTCTTTCTGTCCAGAAAGGGCCCACCCTGACCCTGCAAAGCGAACAAAGGAAAAACAAGCTCTGATGTGGAGGATGTCGGCAGAAGCGTAGGAATTGGATGGATTGGGAGCTCAGAGGAAATGGAGCATGGAGGTGGGGAGATGGGACAGGGAAAAGATGAGAGAGGACAACAAGAGAGGGCACAAAGCTGAGATGGGTGTGGGGAGCTGGGGATGAGGACCCTGGGCAGGTGCAGGTGGAATTCCTACTCACTGTGAACTCAAAGCTATAGACTTTGATCATCCACAGGGGCCCGAACATCTCAGCCAGGTAGGAGGCCTCATTACTGCAGCATCAACAGAGAGGCAGAATCTGTAACTCAGCAGCAATTCTCACGTACAGTCCACTCAGCCCACAGGGACGCACCACCCCCATTTATCACTGGGGTGCTGGGCTGCCCCGGGATACCCCACCCCACCTAGCACCAGGGGGCGATGTGGTGCTGTTTGCCCTTCCGCAGTGGGCAGGGGCGTTGATCACGAAATGATTATTGCATTTCCATCTCTCTAGGTCTTCTGCTCGCATGCTCTGCAGCCTGTACTCTATTTCATAGCTTTCCTGATTAGTGGATTCCAAGGCCAGAAGGGACCTGTCCTGTAAGTATGGCCTACATTCTTTATTCCTGGATGTGTATATTTACCTTTAGCTGTATCAGAATGCATATTATTTGTTTGTGCCCAGCTTATCAAGCAGTCCAGATTGCTGAATCAGTGACCTGTCCTTTTCATTATTTACCACTCCCCCCAGTTTTTGTGTCTTCTGCAAAGCTTCATCAGTGAAAAGTTTTCTTCCAGGTCATTAATAAAAAGGTTAAATGGCACAGGGCCAAGTACTGGTCCCTGCAGCACACCACTAGAAATACATGCACCTGAGGATGATTCCCTGTATACACTGACATTTTCAGACTTATCAGTTAGCCAGTTTCTAATCCATTTCATGTGTGCCATGTTACTTTTGTATTGTTTTAATTTTTTAATCAAAAAGTCTTACAAAAGTTCATTACAGCAGCACTATTCTCTGTATCAACTACAATTCATAATCTCATCAAAAAAGACATGAAATTAGTTTGACAAGATCTATTTTCCATAATCCTATACAGGGATCCCTCCCCCCCAGTGGAATACACCCACCTCTGGGGGTGGAACATAGGACGGGTTACCAACATTGTATTTAAAAAATAAGGGACTGATTTGTTAGCACCACGCCCCCTCCTGATATTCACCACCATTATCATTAATAATGACACTAAGACACGCTCACCTACATTCACTAGGGGTGTTTCTTGCTGCTTTTTGCAGCACCCAGCAACTCCCAAACCTTTTGTACCCAGATGAAGAAATAGGGGATGTCCCTTGTAATAAGGGACTCTTGGCAGCCGTACACTTACAGCATACAACATCATTGAACATATCCCACTGGGTCCAAATCAAAGCACCAATGGGCTCAAAAGCCAAGCAGAGCTGGACCTTGCAAAGGGAATTAAAACCAACAGTAAAAAGTTCTATAGCCAGATAAAAAGGAAGAAAACAAAGAAAGAAGAAGGGCGACCACTAAGCTCTGAGGGTGGGGTAGAGGTTAAGAATAATCTAGGTATGGCCAAATATCTGAACAAATACTTTGCCTCCATTTTTAATAAGGCTAATGATGGGCTTGGGGACAGTGGCAAGGTGGCTAATGGGAATGAGGATATGGAGGTAGAAATTACCACATCCAAGGTAGAAGCCGAATTCAAACTGCTTAATGGGACTAAATCAGGGGGAGGTAGATAATCTCCATCCAAGGATATTAAAGGATCTAGCACATGAAATTGCAAGCCCATTAGCAAGGATTTTTAAGGAATCTGTAACCCAGGGGCTGTACCATATGACTGGAGAATTGCTAACAAAGTTTCTATTTTTAAGAAAGGGAAAAAAAGTGATCCAGGTAATTACAGGCCTGTTAGTTTGACCTCAGTAGTATGAAAGGTGTTGGAAAAATTTTTGAAAGAGAAAGTAGTTAAGGACAGCGAGGTTAACAGTCATTGGGACAAAACACAACATGGCTTTACAAAAGGTAGATTGTGCCAGACCAACCTGATCTCCTTTTTTGAGAAGATAACAGATTTTTTAGGCAAGATGAATGCAGTGGATCTAATTTACCTAGATTTCAGTAAGGCATTTGATATGGTTCCACATGAGGAATTATTAGTTACATTGGGAAAGATGGGGATTCCGATGAAAATTGGAAGGTGGACAAGGAACTGGTTAAAGGGGAGACTACAATGGGTCATACTGGAGGTGAACTGTCAGGATGGAGGGAGGTTACTAGTGGAATTCCTCAGGGATCCATCTTGGGACCAATTTTATTTAACCTTTTTATTACTGATCTTGGCACAAAAAGTGAGAATGTGCTAATAAAGTTTGCAGCTGACACAAAGTTGGGAGGTACTGCCAATACAGAGGATTGAGATATCATACAGGAAAATCTGGATGACCTTGTAAATTGGAGTAATAGAAATAGGATGAAATGTAATAGTGGAAAGTACAAGGGCATGCATTTAAGGACTAGTAATAGGAATTTCTGCAATATGCGCCGATGTGGACACAAGAACAAATAGAGATAAACTGGCCATCAGGAAGTTTAGACTTGAAATTAGATGCAGGTTTCTAACCCTCAGGGGAGTGAAGTTCTGGAACAGCCTTCCAGTGGGAGCAGTAGGGGCAAGAAACCTAGCCAACTTCAAAACTGAGCTTGATAAATTTATGGAGGGGATGGTGTGATGGGACAGCCTAGTCTGGCAATTGACTGATCTTTGTCTACTGGAGGTAGATATGCCAGTGGCCTGTGAAGGGATGTGGTGTGTGTGTGCGAGGGGGTTGGTTCTGAGTTATTACAGAGAATTCTTTCTGAGTGTCTGGCTGGTGAGTCTTGCCCACATGCTCAGGGTTTAGCTGATCGCCATATTTGGAGTCGGGAAGGAATTTTCCCCCAGGGCAGATTGGCAAAGACTCTGGGGTTTTTCCACCTTCCTCTGTAGCATGGGGCATGGCTCACTTTCTGGTGGATTCGTTGTACCTTGACATCTTTAACCCATGATTTGAGGACTTCAGTAACTCAGCCTTAGGTTAGGGTCTGTTCCAGGAGTGGGTGGGTGAGGTTCTGTGGCCTGTGTTGTGCAGGAGGTCAGACTAGATGATCATATTGGTCCCACCTGACCTTAAGAGTCTATGAGGCCAGGAGACCAGAGCTATCAGCTCTTCACTAGATGTTTGTACAGCAGTTAAATGGGGGTGAGCAGTGGGACCCCCAGTTCTATCACCTATCTGGAGAGACAGCAGCTCAAGCAGTGCAGCACTACCTGGCATGGGGCCGGCCCCACGACTGAGTCACCATACAACTCCTTGGAGCACTTGGCTGTTGCTTAGCCACCTCCCCTCCCTGGACTGAATCCAATCAAGCCCAGTTAGCCTGGGAGACCTGGTGAAGCCAGAGCGCGCGGTAGCACTGCAGGGTTTTCGTTTATCCAAGAGAAGGGTAGGAGATGACTCACCCATGGGCAATACAGACCCAGCCCGAGAGCAGAGGGCAGCCAGGCAGAACAAGCTCCAGTGGCTGGCAGCAGAAGTCAGGCTGGAGAAGAGGCACATGCGTTTCCCAGGGAGGGGAATTAACCCTCGGAACAAGGTCCCCGGGGCAGTGGTAGATTCTGCGTCATATGGAATCTGTAAATCCCACTTGGGCGTCTCTCCCCAAGATTTGCTGTAGCTCAGCAGGCAGCGATGGGCTGCACAGGGATCGGTAGAGATGGTCTCTGGCCTGTGCTGTGCAGGGCAGACTGGATGGCCACAGGGATCCCTCCCGGCCTAGAATCTCTGACATTTCAGACACTCCGACATGGAAACTTAGCCCCGGCTCTGTGGGAACCTGCCTCCACCCCCTCCTGGCCTGCCTCAGCTGGCCCTGGCACCTGCAGCTGACCCAGGAGTAGACGAGCACACGCACCACGCCAGGAGAACACAGGCGTACATGAGAGTGGCTCCCACGATGGCAACCGCGGTGTCTTCTGTCTGTAGCCCGTCCGGACTGACGCTAGGGAAGCAGATGGTGAGGTTCTGCCCTTGGTAAAGCACTGCAGAGTGAGGAGACAGCGAGACAGGCAGTGAGGGTGCAGGCCTGGCTCCAGGTTACCTTTCCGAGCAGGGGGCCAAGGCTGCACTGACCTCTCTCGGGCGGGCGGCTGGACAGAGCCGAGAAGGTCAGGTACATGACGTAGCAGCTGATGATCGATGCCTGCAGGAGACCCGAGCGGGGCTGTCCTGCATGAAGAAGGGAGAGTCAGCTATACCCCCACACCGTCCCAACAGGGAGGACTGGTCTCTGCGGGAGCAGCCCTTCGACAACCCATCACTGCTCTATGCAGTCCTCCAGCCACTCCACACCCGCTGCCTGGCTGCCCAGACAGGGCTGCAGCTGGCTGAGAATGGCTGTGCACACGTGAACAGATGCTACGCTTGCCCACACACGCACACGTGGCTTCACTCACACACACAGTCACTTGCACAGACACGGCATCGTTCACACACAAACTCGACATCACTTGCACACACACACACGCGCGCACACACGCGCACACACACACACACAAGGCATCACTCCAACACGCACACGCTGCTGCTCACTGTAATGGGCTCCCCTTGGGGTTTGTAGGGAAGCATGACCTAATGGTCCAGGCCACAGCCCATGACCGGCAGGAGGGCTGTGAGGATTACCAGGGTCCACCAGCAGGAGATGGGGAGATACTTCCCTTTCTCCGATTATCTGTGAGGTAGGGCCTCCCTTCCTTCAGAATGGGCCCTTTTGGGGCAGCTGTGCCAGGAACTCTAGGCCTGCCTGTGGTCTGCTTTACGTGGCTGAAGCTGTGGGTTGCGGGTCTATTTTCTTCCAGCTTGGCTGCCCAAATGAGCCGTGTCTCTCCCTTTTAATTGCTCCCCCAATTTGCTGCAGGTGTGGTAGGGTGAGGCTGGCTGGGCCCAACATAATCCCTTCACCCCTTGTTGCCCAGTGTGGGGTTTGTACACCCCCTCACATACCCTCCCCCTCAAGATGGAGCTGGGGCCATCAGATTGCTGCCCTCTTCCCTGGAGGGGAGCTTTGCTGTGGGCTTTGCTGGCTCAATGCTGGATTTGAAACACATAAGGCTGGCGAGACGGATACCAGCGCATCAGGTGCGGGTTTGTGTCCTTCATGGTGTTTAGCTATCTTAATGGGGCATGGTCAGTGACAAGCTTGAATGGGTTTCCCAGAAGACAATATCAGAGCAAATCTATGGTTCATTTTACCGCCAGACCCTCCTTCTCTAGGACAGAGTAGGCCTGTTCTCGTGGGAACAGTTTGCAGCTCAAGTAGAGCACAGGGTGATCCTTCCCCTTTAATTCCTTTATCTAGAAGGGGCCGGAGCTGGCCTTTCCCCAAAATGTATCCCAGATAGGGGGCTGCTTTTTTCCCTATTTTACATTTTGCAGGGTTTGATATTAATTGGACTAGGATTTGCCCACACCCAGACTCTACTAGACCTTGGTACCATTTATTTGTACGGGGACTGTGCCTTTTGCTGGGGTCCCCTTCTGGGAAAAGGTCTCTGCCATCCATACTTGCCCATAGCTGCACTCCATATAGGGGCATTCCTGATAATGGTGGTCCTGACACCCACATGAAAAACAGGCCCCCATGGCTAACCCTGGGACTGCTGGCCAGGAACCAGGCCTCTGGGGATGTCTTCCTCCAGGTGGTTGGCCCCCTCATTCTTCCTGGTCTTTGGGTAGGGAGTTCTCTTGGGGCCTCCAGACTTTCTGTTTGGGTTGAGGTTGGAGGGCCTGCAGGCTTGAGAGCCAGCTGGACCTCTGATAGGCTGGAGCCTTGGGGAGCACCACGTTTATTTTCTGTCTTCCCTGGCTGGCTTCTCCCTTATGTCGAGGGGTCCCTCTGGCATCAGAAAATGGCTAGGGTGCAGGGTTAGAGCTGTCTCAGCTGCCAGATTGTTCTCCTCTCAATTGCACAGCATCAGGAAGTGATTTAGTCCCTACCTCAGTTCGGGAGGATTTGGATGAACTGTTCCACCAGGATGAGTTTGACCACCTCTACTCTGGTTCGCATTTCTGGCTTTAACCACCTCCAACACGAGTCTCGCAGTTTCTGGGTGATGACCTAGGGGTCTGGCCCTGGAGGGTACCTCTCCCGCTGGAACCTTTTATGGAAGGTCTCCTCCCTGATGTCGAGGTAGTCCAAGATGGTCACTCTGACCAGGGGGTAGTCCTGGGCAGACTCCACATCCAGTCCCCAATGTGTGACCTGCTTCAGCGCAGTCAGGTAGGGGCCAGTAGGATGGCCCACTGGTTAGGGGCCATTGGGCAGCCATCACTACCTGCTCAAATGTTGTCGGAAAAGTCTCAGGGTCATCCTCAGCGGCCATCTTTGTGAGCTTCATGGGTACAGGTGGGGGCCCTAGGTTTGGGCCATAGCCCCCACTGGAGAAGCTCCAGGGGACCCCTGGGCTGCATCAATGCCATGAGCTGGTGAACTAGCCTTTGCAGCTGTTCTTGTTCCTGGGCTCCTAGGTCCTGAACCAGTTGCTGCTGCTAGGTGGCTCTCGGTCATCCATGTCAACAACTGCTCCAAACCCATCATGGCGGGCCTCCCGCCCACGTTGCTTTCAGCCAGGCTATTTGGCCGCCTAGGTCAGTCAGCCCTCCCATCTCTCAGGGGCGGGGTGATGCCTGCATTCTCCACCAGTTTGCAATTGTTCCCCTCGGGGTTTGGTAGTGAAGCGTGGCCTATTGGTCCAGGTCACAACCAGTGACTGGCAGGGGCTTGTGAGGAGGGGATGACCAGTGCCCAGGGTCCACCCGCGGGTGAAAGGGGGAGATATATCCCTTTCTCTGATTACTTCTGAGGTGGGGCCTCCCTTCCCTCAGCAAGGGCCCTTTTGGGGCAGCTGTGCGAGAGACTCTAGGCCTGCCTCTGTTCTTCTTTGTGCGGCTGAAGCCGTGGGCTGTGGGTCGGTTTTCTTCCAGCTTGGCCACTCAAAGGAGCCATTTCCATTTTAAATGCTCCATCAGATGGAGCATTTGCTGCAGGTGGGCCAGGGCAGGGCAGGGCTGGGCCCAACATAATCCCTTAACCCTTTGTTGCCTAGTGTGGGGTTTGTACAACCTGTCAGACTTGTGTACACACACACACACGTGACACCCTCCTCACACATGGTTGTACACACAGCATTGCTTGCACACACACGCACACCGAGCTTTGTACATGATCGCTTGTGCGCGCACCCACACCCACACACCCACACAGTTGCTTGCACATGCATACATTAACATGGCTTCAGACCTACACACAGTCACTTGTACCTGCACACAAGGCATCACTGGCACACACACACGGTGTCACTCACATATGCACATGCGATCATGGCTGCACTCACGTGCACTGTTACCTGCACAAGCATACACAGTGTCGCTTGCACGTGCACACACGGCATTGCTCACACACTGCCTCAGGAAAGCACGTGATGCAACAGCCCAGCACTACAGCTGAGAGTTCTGTTTCGGTCCCAGCCCTGGGCCCTGAAGCTACCACCCTCTCCTTGGGGGGGCACAGTGACCAGTTCACCCCCAGCCCTGCGCAGCCCAGCCAGCGCCACTCCCCCACCAGCATCCACAGCAGGGTGCCAGTCTCAGCCAGGGAGGGACCAGTCTCGAGGCACTCACGGAGCCGGACACAGGGCGTGATGGAGATGAAGGACGTGAGCCCACACAGGCTGAAGTTGAGGATGAGCAGGGCCTTGTTGAGCAGGCAGCCAGCGGGGTGCGTGTAGTACTGGTACAGGAAGGAGAAGGCAACAGAGGCGATGGTGTAGAAGCCCAGTGTGGCCAGCAGCACTGCCAGGTACCAGCGCTTGTCCTGGGATGCACCCATCAGCCTGCAGGGGAGCAGAAGGGGCTGAGCAAGGGGCTAGTCCTTAGTAAGGTGGGGCAGGAGCTGTCTGGGGCACAGGGCCAGCAAGCTGGGTGCACAGTCTCCAGAGGCAGTGGGAGAAACCACCGCTGCAGAGGAACTAGGAGACAACACCGGGAAGCGTCTCTGTCCCAGGACACCCACCGTGCGTGGCGGGAGCAGACTCACCAGTTCTTGTTCCAGGTGTGGGCAAAGGCCGTGATCAGCACCAGCTGGATGAGGATGAACGCAAAACCGCCACAGACACCCACGTAGTGCCAGGCTGTCAGCAGGCCAAGCAGCGAGAGAGGGAGCAGGTCAGATGCTCAGCCATGGCCACGGCCCATCCCAGCCCTGCTTAGCCCACAGCACAGGCAGAGCCCAGGACATGGCCCTGCATCACCTCACCCAGCCCAGCCCACAGGCAGAGCACCCCGCAGCCAGGAGCAGGGGCTGGGGGAACTGAGGAAGGATGTGAACCCGGGGGGGGGAAACAAGCTGGAGATAAGGGGGACACAGGACACCTGCCTGGCCACCAGGGCAAGAGCCCAGGACCGCAGAGCCGGCGACAGGGGCTGGCCAGGCACTGGGCTGGAGGCCAAGGCCCTGCTAGGCCTTTCCCAGCCCTAATTTCTAAACAAAGGGGAGTGAGCTTAGGCCACTGATGTGCAGAAAGTGGGGCCCTGTGACAGGTGCCAGTCCCTGCTCTGACCTCTCGCCTCGAGGGCTCTAGCTGCAAGCCAGGCCCCGCTCGTGGGTGGGGAGCAGGGACCAGCAGTGGGACATAGAGGTGTTCCCTCTATGGGGCACTGGCTCCAATCCAGCCCAGAGCAGGGACTGGCTGGCTTAGAGGGTGGGGAATGGGGCATGTGGTCTGTCCCCTCTATGGGGTGCTGCCTCTGATGCAGCCCCAGGTCAGCAGTAACTGAAGGCAGCTACTCTCCTGACTGTGCTGCTGGGCCGGACCCTAGAGCCCCAGCTCGAGGGTGGTGCAGATTGCGTGTGTCTGTGGGCCGGTACCTGGGATGAAGCGGTCATCGGGGATGAAGAAGGCGGCTGCACAAAGCCCGGCCAGAATCAGAAGTTTCAGGAACCAGAACCTGCAATAAAGATCGGAAGTCAGGGAGCCCAGCTCCTGCCCCACATCCAAAGGCCCTTCCTGCTGGGGTCAGCTGCAGCACGGCGTGCAGAGCCAGGGTGAGGGCATGGGGTCTCTTACCCGTTGTGCAGCAGGGCGCGGAAGTTGCTGCTGGATTTCACATTGATCAGGAAGAGGGCCTGCGCCAAGTAGAAGCAGGCAGTGCCGAAGCAGACCCTGTAGACTGCCGAGTAGCCCACCAGGATGTCACAGTCCACGCCCCGGGGCAGGTGCTCGCAGAGCAGGGCGTAGAAAGGCACCTGTTGAGGCGGAATCACAGGAATGGATCAGCCGGTGCAGAGCCAGGCTGACATCCCAGCGTGGGGCAATGCAGGCCACACCCATCGCCTCTGGGCTCGCTCTGCCGCGCAGCGTGGGACAATACCCCTCTGCAGCTGGGCACAGCCCGAGCCCAGGAGGGCCAGGAGCCAGTTGGTGTAACTGACACCCCGGAGCCAGAGGGGACGGGGCCCCGTGGGCCACTCACGTTCTCCTTGACGGCGTCGGAAACGGTGCGGGAGAGCATGAGGCAGCACACTGCGGAGGCCAGGAGGTGGAACAGGGTGTAGAGGATGCGGCTTCCTGTGGACACCTTAATGCTGGGGCAGCAGGAGCAACAGAGGCCACAGGGGGCCGGGCCACAGCAGCAGCAGATCTGGGGAAGGAAAGGCAGGGGAGTCAGGGAGAGAGGAAGACTGCAGGCAGGGCTGGGGGGGTCTGTGAGAGGTGGGGGCCACATGGAACTGGCTGGGTGATGATGCAGCACAGCCACAGCGAGAGCCAGGGCTCCTAGCCACCCCGCATGCTCAGGGGTTACTGGACAGCTCTGTGCGGACGCTCACCCACCAGCCTCACCAGGCCAAACTTGTACCAGGCCCTGCTCCCCAGGATGGCCGCGCAGTGGGCATGGGCCTTGGGGGTGGGGTGGCACTCCACAACCAGACTATCTCGGAGGCCATGGGGCCAAGCCAGGCATGGGAATGGCATGGAAAGAGCCGGAGCAATCCGGCAGGAGAGCTCACCTGCGAGAAGAGCATGTTCACGAGGCAGCTGCAGGGACAGCTGCACCTCAGCACTTGCCTGATGGACATGGTCAGCTGTGCCCGTCTCTGGCTGCAGCAAGGGGGCCCTGCTCCTCTGGGCATGGCAAGGAGGCAGCTCAGGGATGTCTCACGTTAGAGCCAATGCCAGCAGGAGGGGCTGTCCTGGCCCAGATGGGCCCTTGCCCTCCCTGTCCTGGCCCAGAAGAGGCCCAAGGGATGCTCTCAGGTCTCTGCCTCCTGTGTCTTCCCTAGACAGGTCCCTGCCAAATGCTGAGTGCACAAGGGGATCTGAGCTGAGCTGCTCCTTTAACGGGATTAGCAGGGGATTGGGAGGCTCCGTCTCCGGCCAGCCCTCGCCATCTGTCCCTGCTGGTGGCCGGGGCAGTGCTGTAGGGCAGGGACAAACCCAGGACTCTCAGGAGGGGATATCCAGGGCCACACAGGCCCCTTGCCCCAGGCTGATGCCATGTGGCAACACAGAGCTGTCTCAGGCCTCACCCAGCAGCTGATCCAGGCCCCATCATGCCTCTCCAGCAGAACACGGCCCCCTGCTCTCTAGTGCAGCCCCCAGCACCGCCCTGCCCTGTCCAGACTGTGCCCCCCCTACTCCTGGGCTGCTTAGACTCCAGAGGTGTAGCAGCAACTGGTGGCACATGGGACACAGGGAACTCCTCGTCACAGAACGGAGAGTTTGCCCCATTGGCCAGAGCAGCAACCCAGGCTCCAGAGCCACAGCCAGGGCATGGGCCTCGACAGACTCTTCTGCTGGTCTGTCTGCAGAAGCTTCACTGATGGGCTTCTGTAGAGCAGGACCCACTGTCCAGGACTGGGACGGGAGTGTGAGACGGCCGTGACTCATTGGTCTGGTATTGCTAGCCAGTGGGAGCAGAAGGGCTAAACTGCTGCTTTGGGGGCAAACCAAAGCAGGAGACCTGAGGGTGTGTCACTGACTGTCTGGGGTGGTACAAATGGGATATTAGGGACTGGCTGGGACCACCCTGTATCAATGGGGATCCAGAAAGACAATGGGAGCCCCAAGGCCTGGACAACTGACCCCTGACAGCAAGAGGCTCATCACAGCTGGAACTTGGGAGCTCAGGTGTTCTGCAGCAGGTGGACAATAGACCAAGAGGTGACAAGAGACTGGCATAAAAACTGGGCTTGCAGAGACAGTAGCTCTCACCTGGGACTGACCGACAAAGGGACAGAGAGAAAGAGAGCACCAAAACGGATTTGACAGCAGCTTGGCTGGATGGGACCCTGACTGTGGCCAGTTTGAACTCTGAACAGACCATAGGAAGGGCCAGCCTGGGTCAAACCAATGGTCCGTCTAACCCAGTATCCGATCTTGGGCAGTGGCCAGTGTCAAGTGCTTCAGAGGGAATGAACAGAACAGGGCAATTATCAAGAGATCCATCCCCTGTTGTCTAGTCCCAGCTTCTGGCAGTTAGAGGTTTAGGAATTCCCAGATCATGAGGTTGTGTCCCTAACCATCTCAGCTAATAACCACTGATGGATATATCCTCCATGAATGTGTCTAGTGCTTTTTTTAACCCAGTTATACTTTTGTCCTTCACAACTTCCTCTGGCAATGAGTTCCACAGGTTAACTGAGTGAAGCAATACTTTCTGATGTTTATTTTAAACCTGCTACATATTGATTTCATTGAGTGACCCCTGGTTCTTGTGTTATGTGAAGGGGTAAATAACACATCCTTATTCACTTTCTCCACATCATTCATGATTTCTATAGACCTCTATCATAAGCCCCGCTGAACTGTCTCTTTTCTAAACTGACCAGCCCCAGTCTTTTTAATCTCTTTTTATGTGGAAGCTGATCCATGCCCCTAATCATTTTTGTTGCCCTTCTCTTTACTTTTTTCCAGTTCTAATATACCTTTTGAATTCTAGTAGATTGGTGAGGCATGATTTCCCTCTATAAAAAAGCATGCTGACTCCTCCCCAACAAATTGTATTCCTCTTTGTGTTGGATAATTCTGCTCTTTGCTGTAGTTTCAACCAATTTACCCGATACTGAGGTGAGACTCACCAGACTGTAACTGTCGTAACCTTTGCTTCTCTGTGCTGACCTAAGGACTTTCCAATACCATGGACCTTGGCCAGTTGACTATTAAACCCTGCTCTGTTCTGAGACGACTGCCTGCTGTCACCACTGATACTTGCTAAGAACACTGACCCTAGAAGAGGTAAAACTCTGAACAGAAGTCAGCCTCAGTCGCATTGCTGAGCAGAGCTCATGGTAAGAAGCAAAAGTGCTGGAGCCTGAAAGCTGGTCTTGGAAGCAGGGAGACCGTGTGGCTTCTCTTGTGGAAAGGAGTGTCCCATGGGAGTCTGGCACATGGAAGGGGTTCCTCAAGACTCTGAGGCAGAGCAAAGTCCATGGCAGGTTCTTTCACTGGATGCCACTCAGCCGCTATCTACTCCTGCCAGTGAAGAGCAACTGCACTGAGCACAGGGGCCAAGTTCTCCCTTCCTCTCGGGAGATGAGCTGTTGCAAGCACACAGCATCGTCCCACTGATGTCTCAAGCTGTGCTTGCAGCAACAACGTCCTGCCTGTGACAGCAGCAGTACCAGATAAAGAGGTGGAATAGTAACGTAGCAGGGGCCTGACCCAAATCCCACTGAAGACGGTATCATCCATCTGCCCTGCCCTGCCATCCACCACTTTGTCCTTCACCAGTGTCAGTGATTTCCCCTCAGCCCGCTCCTCCCTGCTCTCTTCCCATAACACGGCCATCGATTCTCTGCATTCTCCGCTCTCGAGTCCTGGGCCCCCTCTCCCATCCCAAGGCCCTCTTACCTCTCCCCCATCATCTGCATCCTCCATTGCCACACTGCACAGCAGAACGTCTCTGGCAGTTGTCCTGTGATCATGCTGACTTTCTCCACTACCATTTCATTTCATTTTCTCCTTCAATTCTGCTGTCATCCAAGCCAAGCACCTCCGCTTCTCTGCTCAGATTCCCACATGTGCAGTCCCCCCACCACCATCATCTATTCACCACCTTTGACTCCGTTGTCAAACCTCCCCTCATCCCCAACTCCCTCCCTGCACAGGATCTTACTGATCTTTTCCCCAGAGAAAATTGCCCAAATTTTGTATGACTTCTCTGCCTTCCCTTCCTCCTCTTCCCCACCACTTTCCACATTGTCCTGGTCACTGACACAGAAGCTTTTCATCCTCTGGCGTCGTCCTCTGGCCCCTCAAGCTACCCTAGGAACCCCACCCAGCTCCTGCTCTCCCTTTCACCCACCCTCCCCTGCAGCCTTGTCCTTCACTGCAAGGTGGGGTGGGATTCTGAAGTCTGCTGGCAGGTCTCCACTGGTGGTAGAAATCAACCCTGTGGCGCTCATGGCACTACAGATTATCAAAGGCTCTCAGGATGGACTTGCAGAAGGGAAAGTCCAAATGACCTTCTCCATGATCCTTCTAGTCCCATGACTGGAGGAAGACAGAAAATCCTGGCGGTGGCCATTGGCTGCGGGACTGATGTGCGGCTGCAGGCTTTGGGGAACACCAAGACACATTCCAGTGGCAGAGGGGGCTGAACAAATGGGACAGCCTGCATCTCAAAGGGCTGAGGAGTAATCTTCTGGGTTGGAGACGACCAGGCACAGCCAGGAGGGCAGTAAACCAACAATGCAGGGGAGAATGCCCAGGAAGCAAACATGATACAAACACATGCACCTATACCTGAAACTCCCGGTGTGTGAACGTCATAAATGACAAAGGCAAAGACTGTGGAGAGGAGGTTTTCAGTTGCTTATAAAGCAAGGCTACAAAGCTGGTAACAAGCAGGAGGCACTGGAAATTCTCACTGATGGAGAAAGCGATCTACCTGGCGTCACTGAAACCTGAGAGGAGGCTTTGGTTGATTGGAACCTTGAAGTCACTGGTTATGATCTGCGGGAGGACAGAAGGTAGGAGAGGTGGAGGGGGCACCCCATCTCAGACACCAGTCGCTGGTCACAGTCACTGCAAACTCAGAGCACCAGATCTCAGATGCAGGTGGATCCCCAGATGGGGATGCTGGGGAAGTCTGTTATAGACAACTGAATCTAGCTAGAGAAGAGGCTGAGTTGCTCCGTAAGCACCTGTGTGACACACTGCACCCCACGTACACTCTCACGGTGTGATTGTGTATCATTCACGTTCACCCTCATGGTGTAACTGCATATGGTGTAATGCAAAGGATGTCGGGTGAGCTGCTTCTGGCATGCTCACGACACCCTGAACAGTATGGTTCCAGTGCTGTGCTTCTTGCGGTGTCACATGCATGGTTATGAGGCTCTGCTGTGTGATAGTCCCAGATGTGTCTCACGGCTTGAGGGAAATCCAGGCAAACACTAAAAGCAGAGGGGTAGTTCACACCTCATGCCTAAAACCCAGGTCTTGCTGGAACAGGGGCTAGCCAAGCACCTGATAAGGTGCTGCTCAGTGACTCGGGACGTGGAGAAGACCATGCAGGATACTGTTGGTCACCTGCCCTGGACAGGGGGCAAATATTGAAAAGGGGGGACATTTTGGCTGCTCCCCCCCCCCGCAGCTACGAATTAAGCAACTGAAGGACTGTCCACAGGAGAGGGCCTGGCTGGAGGCAGACCACCCAGCCTATGGTGAGAATCATTTAAGACTGTAAGGCTATTGCAAGTGTTACGCTTTGTTTAGAATGCGATTGGCCTTTTGTTTACTTTTGATTAAATCTGACCTGCTTTCTTCTGACTTTTAACCACTTCAAATCCTTCTGTATTTCATAAACTTATTTGTTGGTTTTATCTAAAGCAGTGCATGTGGTTTGGGTGTGTGTAGAGACTGCATTTAACGTGCCAGAGCTGGTGCATAGCAATTTCTTTGATAAACTGACAAACAAATATGAGCTTGCAAGGTTCAGTGGGCTGCACTGGCCATTGCAAGAAGGAAGTTCCTAGGGTTGCATCTGGGACTGGGGGTGTTTGCTGGGGTCATTCTATTGCATAATCCCATGAATGGCTACCCGGAAGCACTTACTCACTAAGTTAAGTGTCGCTTGTTTGCAGACGGCTCTGTGTGGGCTGACCCAGGGGGAGGGTTCACACAGCGGGGCAAGTGCAAGACAGACCATAGGGAATGAGGGATTGGAGTGAAAGGGGGAAGTAAGCCTTGCCCTCCATGCTGCCCAGGGCTCCCCAGCACCAGCCACAGCATTTACCATGGCTTTGTGCTCCATGTGCAGTGTAGTGCCCAGGACCCCAATCGGCGATCAGGGCCCCATTGTGCTGGGTGCTGTAGAGACAAGAGCCAGCACCTGCCCCAAGGAGCTACAATCGGAGCACAAGACCAGAGACAAGAGGAGCGTACCAATGGACAGACAGGGCATGAGGTGACCCAGCAGCAACTGAAACAGGGCCATCAAGGGGCAGCAACGCTACGGAGCTCTGCACTGGTGGGGCGGGGGCTGCTGCCCAGAGCTGTGGACACAGAGCCAGGTAGAGGAAAGCAGAAGAACTGAACAGAAAAGATGTTGCCAGCTGCTTTGGAAAGTCACGTGCTCTCCATCACCAGAAGCAGGGGCCCCAGCTGGAGGAGAGTAGCCAGAAGGACGAAGGGAGGAGGGAACTGTGTTGAGTCACTCATCGTTTGGCAGAGCTCTGCCATTCCCATGCTGGCTCACAGTACAGTGTGTATGTGCTTAAGAAGCTTCTGTGCAAAGGCTGCATTCCTGACTCACCTGTCAGATGTCTGTGAAGGATTTACCTCAGACCAGGCACCCACAGACAGGGCACTGCTGGGGGGCGTACATCTGCAGTGGGGAGCCTTGGGAAATCTCAGTACTGGTTTTGGGGCTGGGCCAGCTGCACTGCAGAGGAGTTCAAGTACAAGAAGGCGTTCAGACAGGGAGTCAGCATCCGCACAGCGCCTTACAGGCCCAGAGCTAGAGATGATGCCCGACTGGTCCCCAGATCTAGCCAGCTGGGAAGAGTGTGGGAGCCAAAGGCTGGGTCCTATTCCTGCAGACTGGCCACCACCCATGAGAGGGACTCAGCCAAGGCTGTGACAGGAAGATCAGTCTCTAGGGCAAAGGTGGCAGAGCTGGGGATCACTCCACCTACATGTGCCAACTCTGCTTCCTCCTGCTGCAACTGCCTCTCTCTCCTTGATCCACCTGTGCTCCGAACATGGCCCAGCTCCCAGCAGATTGCACTGGGAGCTTCTGTGTGATGGCTGGCCTGGATGGCTCTGAGCAGAAAGGTGGGGAGGATGGTTGAGCACGACAGATGAGGAGTGGGTGTCAGGCGGGCAGGATGCCCGGGGGAAGGGAGTGGAGGAGACCCTCACCATCATTGTGAGACCTGCACTGTAACAAGCTTCTGAAACTTGGCAAATGCTAGAAGCCAAGATCCTTGTGGAGAATACTGGGCGTCTGCTGGTGGGATAAAGAACCTGATGCTGCTGTGTGAGAAGGGACTGGGCTGCAGACTGTAGAGACAATGATTCGAGAAAGAAGGCTGGAGTGGTTTGGACGTGTTGCACAGATGTCAGAAAAACATGTTCCTTGACAAGCCTGTGACTGGATCCCACTTGGTGGGTGCTGGAAAAGGTGAGGACAACAGATGACACACAAGAAAACCATTGAGAAAGATGCCACTGTCATGGAGCAGACAACAGTGGAGCAAGACTCATGGCAGAGAGATGGAGGTGGGAACCCTTGTGTAACAAGGAACAAGAGCATCTGAGCTAATCTGAAGCGTCAAGGGGGCTTTGAGCGGCCTCACCTGGGCTAGTGTCCAGCAGTCAGCACGCGCCTCCCACCCTGGTTACTGAGAGCATCCCTGCCAAAGCACTGCTCCTGTGTCCCTGACCCACGTGACCTGCCTGGTCCTGGCAACAGACTGTCCCACACTCACAGCCCCACAGCAGGCTGCCCCACCTCCCCTCTGAGCAAAGCCAGGCCATCTCAGGAGCAGAGCACGGTTGGCCCAGGTCAGTCCTGGGATGGGAGAAAACCCAGGTGCACACTGGGATCTGCTCTGGCAGTCAGCACTGAGCTGTGCCCCAGCATGGGGTTAGCAGGGGCTCTGCTGCCAGGGGTGCTGAGTTATGGATAAGACATGGGAGGCTTTGCCCCTGCCCGGTGATACTCATCTCCCAGCATCCATGCCACAACCCCAGCTGGGCGAGTCCTACACAGTTGGCCAGTGTTGTGTGGCTGTTAAACAGGTGTCACGTGCTGCAGTTCACTGAGGGCAGTGATCCCTGGGGGCACTTCTGAGACAAGCTCTGTAAATACCAGCCACAGTTACTAGCGATTTCTGGGAATGGGGCCATGCTCCAGCTTACCTGTGCCTTACACCAGCTGGGCACCATCCCTTCTGCAGACCTGAGGCCACAGGTAAAGATGCTGGATGTGCTGGCCCAGCTTCTTGGTCATCAGTTGTGGGGTCTCCGGTCTGAGTGTCCTGCTAGCAGCACATCCCTGATGAAAAGGTGGAGATTAGCAAATGCCTCCATCCCTGCTTCTGAAAACTTTATCCAAAGTGCAAGCCAATTAGGTGGCAGCCTGTGATTGGCTCAGGCTTGGCAGACCCACCCTCATCCATGATCTCTTCTCTGGATGACTCTTGTCTTTCGATCAAGAGTGATTAAGTTGGGAACCAAATCGGTCTTTTTAACCCTCTTACCCAGCAGAAATAGAGAGATTAGCAATCCCTGGAAAGGAGTCTACTCCCACCACACACAGACAGCCCCTGGCTGCTGGGCACATGCGAGACAGAAAAAGCAGGAGGCACTACAGAAAATCCCAGAGCCAAAGTGCAATGAAAGCAAAGAAACACACAAGATACCCAGTGCAGATGGCAAGAGCAAAGCCTCTTTTGGCTGCTGAACAGGGACACAGATACTGCCCATCTGAGAGTTGCAGATGGAGGGTCCCGCATCAGCACTGAAGAAACAGTCATAGTCATTAAGGTGAGGGACCAACAGCACTGAATACAGAGTCAACATCTGTCAATTCAACCTGTTATAATCATCAGCGCTCCATTCCCTGCACCTCTGACAAGCCTGGGGACTGGACAACACCAGGGCACACAAAGCTCCATGATGATAAATGCAAAGTAAAGTAACTGGAGGGAAAAAAACTCCTACATCTTACAGGGCTCTAAATGACCAGTATCAATGCAAGGAAGAGACCTGGGGTCTGAGTACCTGGATCGCTTAAACCTCTGCTCAGTGCACAGCTGAGTGAACTGTGCCAGCCACGCACCCCTGCTCATGGCTCTGCAGAGGAGCCAGCAACTAACAGCCTTGGTGGGCTGTGGGACCAGGGTGGAGCACAGGCTGGCACCGCATTCAGTGGGTGTCTTGTGACTCTTGAAAATCACAAGCTGTTTATCGCAGCCAAGCTGTTCTAGCCAGGTGGGCCCACAGCAAATCATTTCAATCCGACACTGATGCCCATCTCACGAGTCTCCTAACACCTGTATCACCAGTCTCGTGATGCCCATCTCGTTACTGTCCCAATGCCCAGCTCAAGAGTCTCCTGACACCCAGCTCACAGGGCTGCCCATTTTGTCTGGACGCATTCCTGGGGGTTTCATCACATGACGTAACCCTTAACTGAAGATTAATTTTTAGTTTGTGGGACTTCCAGGACTATCTTGGGGGGTGGAGACCCAACCATCTTGTGACTCTGGTGGCTCACGTGCTTCAAGGGCCGACTGAGGTTTCTCATCACTCAGAGCTCATGACGCTGATGTAGGTACTGCCAGCCTCCCTGGGTTTGTGTAGGTCAGAGGTTCCCAACCTTTTTGGCTCAAGGGCCACAGATATCCTTTTTACAACCCTGAAGGGCCCCCAGTCTCTGCCAGCAGGCCCCGACCCCCACTGCAGCCAGGGAAGGAGTTTAGCTAGGTGGCTGCCTCCTCACTGATCTCCCACCCCCCTGGCTGCAGCAGGGAAACCCCAGTGTCCTGTAGCCCCGTGCGCTCCACCTGGGTCCCTAAGCCATGGCTCCCTTCTGCAGCCAGGGGATGGGAGATCAGTGCTCCCCTCCCTCTGGCTCCAGCAGGGACCCAGTGCCTAGTGACCCAGCGGACGCTTTGCTGCGCTCCCTGGTACAGCTGGGGGTGGGCAGCGCTGATCTCAGCAAGGAGCCTGCACAGGCCTTGTAGCCCCGCAGAAACGCGCTCCCCTGGGTCCTTCTGCAGCCAGAGGGTGAGGAGCCACGGGCCACTCCTGGCCCCCGAGCCACAGGTTGGGAACCATTGCTGTAGGTCCTACACAAACTGCCTCAGCGCCCTGGGCCCTTAGCCTCCGCGCGGGACTCTATTCCCCTCCCGCCCGGCGGGGGCGCCTCGGCCGCTCTGTCCCGCCTGGCGCGTCTCGCTGGTTCGCCGTCCGCTCTGGCTGCCCTTTCCTCTCCTCGCTGGTGTGGCCCGGGTCCCGTGACCGGAAGCGGAAGCGCGGCCAGTGCGTGCGGCGAGATGGCGGCGGAGGGGGACGTGGAGCTGGAGCTGGAGACGGAGCCGAACGGGGCCGGGGGCGGCGCGGACGGGGCCGGGGGGCGGCCAGCCGAGAAGCCCCGGAAACACGACAGCGGCGCCGCGGACCTGGAGCGGGTCACGGACTATGCGGAGGAGAAGGAGATTCAGAGCTCGAACCTGGAGACGGTGCGCGGGGCCGCGGGTGGGCGGGGCCGCGGGCCGGGCGGCGGGCAGAGGGGACCCTGGAGCAGAAGCCACGGGGCACCAGCCAGGCTGGCCTGAGAGTCCCGCGCCAGAGGCCACTGCCCACTCCGCGGGCTCTGGGGGGTGTCGGGGAGCTTTCAAACGTGGCCCCACAGCGCAGGATGACGTGGCTGCGCTGCCCTCCTGCGCTGTGCGGGGACCCGCCCTGTGTATGCTGGAGGTAACCGTCCCTGCTTCTGCCTAGGCCATGTCCGTGATCGGAGATCGACGATCCAGAGAGCAGAAGGCAAAACAAGAGAGGTAACTGCTCCCCGTACCTCTTGTCCCTTTCTAATTGAATGCTCTGAGAAGCAGCCCCCAAGCCCTGCTCTGCACCCCAGTGCAGCCACAGATTAAGCATTGGCCTTATTTGCTACTGTAGGTTAGAATAGCTTCTTTGTAGCTGAAGCTGTGCAAAACCGGGACTTTCAGCTTCAGGGCCATTTGAATCTAGTAACAGATGACTTGGCTTTGCTCATGCAGAATCTTCCTCTGGAGGCCCAGGATAGTTTTCTGGTCAGTTAAACTTCCTGCCTGTCTAAGTCCAGCATCAGCAGTGGTGGCTTTTTGCTTCAGCAAGGAGTTGCTGCAATCTTTCTGGTTGTACTTAACAATTGTGGTTGGGTTAGTCTGGATAAGGAGGCCTGGAGCATGTGGTGTTGGTGCCTTATGTTCTGGTTCCTTTTGTTACAGAGAAAAAGAACTGGCAAAAGTTACAATCAAGAAAGAAGATTTGGAACTGATTGTGAGTATGGAAGAAAGCTGGTGCTAAGAGTGAGACTAGAGCAGGGCAATCCCAGATTTCACTCAGGTTATTCAGTGAGTGTCTGGTCAGTAAAATACCTGACAAACTGGAGGACAAAAGGCTGTAAGAAATAACTTTGTATTTGTCTTTGCTGTACTGCATTGTAGTGGTCCAGGAACAGTAGCTGAACTCTGCAGCAGCTGTGTAACTCATACTCTTGGTGGAGGCCTCAGTAATGCTGGAGTACCAAGCCTTAAGTGAATCCAAGCTTTTTCTGATGTGGTGTTTGCTAGTGCTCAGTGCAGGGTCTCTTATCTATGCTCCTTTCCCTGCAGATGAATGAGATGGAGATCTCACGAGCAGCAGCTGAGCGTAGTCTGCGGGAACACATGGGGAATGTGGTAGAGGCTCTGATCACCCTCACCAACTAAGCCCATTCCCACTGGACCAGTTTGAGCTTTCAGAGGGGAATGAGGGAGGAAGACTCTTGTTGAGACATCATCAAATGTCTTTGTGCTCTTACCCCTGCTATGTGCACACTCTTCCCAATAACTGACAAAGCGATATTGGTCAGGTGCTACGTGTATTAACTTATTGAAATAAAGACATCTGTAATCTGTGGACACGGTTCTTATAAAGCAGCTAGGAACAGCCTGTGACTAACCTGAAAGAGCATGCTACCACCTCTTCTGGAAACATTGACCATGGTGCTCTTCTTGGGGCTGGCAAGCTGCTAATGCACCTGATCCTCTGCCATGTTAGCCATGGGCATGGCTGGCTGCTCACACAACCAGTCACATGGTGTTCTACCGTGTTAGCCAGGGGCATGGCCACAGAAGAGAGATTGGACCTGGCCAGGAATGCTCACCAGCAAGATGAGTACATAGTTGAAGGAGCATTTTCTGAATGAAGTGTTCACTTCAGTCCCCTTCAGAGAACAATGCTTGAGCTCTCAAAAGGGGGAGAGGGGGGAACATGCCCACCTCTGCTGAAACCCAGACACTGCATGTCATCCAAATGGTCCTTGGATATGAACTTTATTCTCTTCATTTATATATTCTATCAACCCCCACTGTTTCTCTCCCTGCTGCTCATAGGCTTGAGATCTAGCTGCTGTGGCCTTTCTGGTTCTTAATCTGAGCTCCCCCATCTTCATTCTTTCCTGAACAAAGCCCAGCAGTCTCATTATTTAGTGTCTTCCCTGCATTTGTCAGCTCCTAAAATCACATGGTTTTAGGGTGGAGACCGTCAAGATTCTATATTTACACAGTACTAGAAACCCTGAGGTGCTCTGCATGGGATACACGTTTAGGGTTAGCTGACAGGGAGGTTCTGTGTAAATCAAAACAGGGCTTTCTCCCGCAGAGTTGCCTGGCAGTGGTTTCAAGGCCTCACAGCTCCAACACAACAAAGAATACAAGAAGGGTCATAGCCCAGATCCCTACTGAAACCCTCTGGCAAGTCTAGGTGTTACAAAACTTGAGGTAGGCAGCTCTGGCAGGCAGGGACTTGGCTCTTGAAGGCAGTGTAGAGTTGAATGGCTAGAGAGAACACTAGCTTCAACTTCAGCCCAGTTAAAGGGCTGTGTGTTCACCACAGCCTCTAAAAGGGGCTGAGGGCAGGGCCTGTCTATTGGCACAGTTCAGTTAAGTCATCTCTAATAGCTGCTGATGGGGCAGAGCATCCCTTCAGTCTCTATCTGGGGCCAAGAAAGGATCATGGGGAATTTGTGTTCGTTTCACTGATAGCTTGTGGTGAGACAGCAGCAGGAAAGCTGTTTCAGGAGGAGAAGGTGTGCCTTGGCTCTAACAGTCTAAAAGTGCAAGGAAGGGGCACCAGCACAGAATCTCCCTCAACTGGGAGTGGAAACGGCTGGGATACTCCAATCTAGGAGGTAAGGCAGAAGGGAATTGCTTTAAGTCACCCTTCAAACCCAGAATTCCACCTCCTTACAGCAGAATATTTAGTAAGTACAGATGTACCCAACATCTGCACCTCCTGGGAGCCCAGGCCTGAATTCAGTTACCTAAAAACCATAGCATAGAGAAAAGGGAGAGTGTCTTGGTTCTTAAACCATGCTGTATCGGCCACCAACATGCAGGACATCCCCCTCCTCCCAGCCCCTACAGATGGACGGCAATGCTAGCCTTGTGAGAAAACTAACTTTTAATCAAAACTCAAATCTGGGCCTGGCAGAGTCCCACACTCTACTGTACAGGTAGGGGAGCCTGGAGCCTGTGGAGGGTTAGGTGAAAGGGGCTGTAGGGCCCATCAGAGGTGGGGAAGAGGGGATCCTGGCAGAGGTTCCAGAGAACAAAGGGGACTCCCTTTACAATAGGAGGGGGGGAACTTGGGAGCAGATGGCAGGAGCCTGCTGCTAATTCCAAGGGAACAGGGGTTTGCTGCCCTCTGACAGTAGGAATCTGGGAAGCTAGAGTCCCTTTGAGTTAGTGGGAGCAAAAGCAGTTCAGCACGGGGTCTGGCTGGCCGAGCTCAAGGATGGATTTGCCTTCAATTCCAGTCAAGAGCGAGGTGGAAAGTCTGGGGAGCCCCTCTCACGGGCCATGTCCCCAAGCAGGGTGGTGAGAGCTCAGTGCTAGAGCACAGAGATGCAACACTCAGCTTGACAGGGAGAGTAGAAGGAACTGCCCAAGACAGGCACGCTTGATGCCCCAATGCACTGGCAAGGTTAGGACACATGGCAGACAAGTGCCTGTCCGCCCTACTGTTGGCAGCATGACACTGTCCTGGACGCTCCCTTAGGTAGTTTTCCGCTTCTTAGCTGATGGTCTCTCAAAGACATCCCGCACACCGGCTGCCTTCTGCTTGAAGAACTTGGTGTTCTGGGCACTCTCCTGGCCCCAGGCAGAGTCAAAGGATGTCGTGTCCTGATCCACCAGGTGTGTGTATTTTGTCCGCCCAGAGCGCCCAAAGTTTTTGACCTAAAAAAAAATGGTGAACAGCAAACCCTCAAGCAGGACCTGCAGCTGTCATGTGTTGTCGTCATCCCTCTCGCCCCCCGCGAGTACCAGGTGCCTCTGCCCACTCTGGACCAGGCCTCCATATGACCCCAGATCACAGGCGCTGCTCTCTCCACCCCAGCATGCAAAGTCACCTCTTCCCACACACCAGAGCACAGGTGCCCCCTAAGGTCCTGCTAGCTGAGACCCATCCCCAGGAACCCCTTCCCAGCACACGCACCTGCATGACTTTAGGCAGGATGGTCTTGTTGAAGTGATCCTCCAGCGTAGGGGCACTGAAGTCTCTCTTATACACTTCCTCGTCTTCATCCTAGGGAGGGAAGGACATGCAGCAGGGTCATGTACAACAAGCCCCCAGGACAAGCAGGGAGGGCGAGGTCTCCACAAATGGCACTGTTCAAGGAGTCCTGGCAACAGCACTCCGGGTTCCCTGCTTGTGCCAGAATCACTGAAATTGGAGACAAAGCTCATGTCCCATCTTGGCCATTCCCAAGGACAGAATTTGATTAGTCTAAAAAAATCCATAGTTCAGGGCTTGATGCAGACCAGTGGCAAAAGTACCAAGCAAAGAAACTCCCCCTGTATTTGTTTCTTGTGGCATTTAGGCACTTTCCAAACACAAGCCTTACAGACCCCTTCCCAGAGGAACAGACACCCTGTAGTCAGGTCATTTAGAGGGCAGGGAACAGTTTGAGGGGAGTGTACACAAGACAAGACAGCTAGATTCACTGAAGGTAACAAAACTTAAGCTGAGTGGCAAATGGTCTCACTATTCACAGATTCCAACCTGAATTTGTCTAGCTTCCACTGCCGGTCACTGGACCTTTTGCTGCTAGACTGAAGAGCCCTTTGTTTATTTGTTCCCCATGTAGATACTTAAGCTGATCAAGACACCACAGAACCTTCTCTTTGTTCAGCTAAACCAGGGGTCGGCAACCTACCGCGGCTGAAGAGCCGCATGCGGCTCCGGAGCCGCGGGTTGCCGACCCCTGAGCTAAACAGATTGCGCTTCGGCAAGTCTATCCCTATAAGGCATGTTTTTAATCCTTTAGTCATTCTCCGAACCCTGTCTAATTTATCCCCATCTTCCTTGAGTGCAGGGGCTTTGTGGGTGAGCTCAGGAAGGACAGTTTGTGCAGAGAGCAGAAGCAGGGCACATGAAGATGGCTTTAATGATGTGTCAGAAGTGGCAAAACAACAGGCCACTTGATTCTGTTTCTGACAGCTGTGACAAGCTTGCTTAGGATGTGTTAGAGGAAGGGCCCCCATGGAGGGATTCAGAGGGGGAAATATGTATAGAACAGACAAGGAAAAGCATTCTGGCACCAGCCCTTTGTAAAGAGGCAGTGTGGGATGGCTGTCACTGCAGTGAAATGGGAAGTGATGAAAGCCTCAATGAGAGTTTTAGTTGTAAAGGAAGAAACTAAAAAGGAGAGATTCTAGACATGTTGTGGAGGAAACAGCAGCAAGATCTGGATGTGTGGGATATGGAGGAGAGACAACTCAAACCAGGTTATGGGCCTGGATGCCAGGAAAGAGGGTCAGGGTACCAATGACAGAGAAAGGGGTGGTGAGGGTTTGGGCCACATGAGATAAAGTGGCAATGAGTCATCCAAGTAGATCTGTCTGTCATTTCCACAACCATGCTAGTTGATGCCATGAGAACCACCACCAGGTCAAGTGAAAATCAATTTCACTGTCAGGAAGCTTCCTGGTGTTCAGCCTGCATCTCTGTACAACATAGCCCTGTTTTCTCTCCCCCTCCCACCCCCACCCCAGTCACACACAGCACACTCATCTGGTTCTCCTGACTCCACCCCCCTTTCAGTGGCTGTGCTGCCACTATAGGGCTTTAGCCCTTGTAAGCTTTCCTCTAAACCAGGCCTCTCTCTGAAGCGCCCAGAACTAGATACACTGTTCCAGGAGGGGCTGCCCCCTAGAGCCACTCACCATGAAGAAGGCCCCACGGTGATAGTACTTCTGCAGGAATTTGTATTTGCCCTTCACTGCCTTGTTGGTGATGACCTTGCCATTGGCACGGAGCTCAGCCCGGCGCTCCTCCTCCGTCAGGTTCCGCATACGCTCGATCTCAGCCTTCTCCTTTTCCAGTCTGTGCAGGAACACACAGCCCGTCAGAGCGGTGCACACTCACCATCCCCTCTGCCCTGCCCACAGGACCGAAAGCTTGTTCCACTCCTGCCCCCAAGAACTCTGCTCATCTGGTCAGACTGCAGCTTCGGGAAGCAATTTGACCCACTACACTCCAGGTGCACACACCAAATGCCCTGTCTCTCCAGGAACAAAGATGGGTGGGAAGGAAGAGGCCTCAGCATGCCTTCTGCTCTGTCTTAGGCTGCAGTACCTGGACAGAGCAGGAAATGGGGAGAGACATGCCCTGGTGGCCACTGCTCAGCCAGGCTGGGAACTAGAGACATTCAACCCCAAGCCTAGGCTGCAGCATCACTTACGCCTCTCGCTCCTCACGGTCCCGTTTGATGCGCTTCAGCTCACGCACTTTCCAGGCCTCGTACTCCTCCTCATCGTTCTCATCATCTGTATCAAGTGCTTCCAGCGCAGCCAGTGAGCGCTTGTTCTCCTCCAGCTCCTTCTTAGTCTCCTCCTCCACAATCTGCAGAGGGGACCAAGCGAGAACTGAGCCTGCTGGAGCAGGCAACTCTCTCCCTCCCAGATACAATGTCCCACTGGACAGCCTGCTATTACCTTGAGCGTGTACTTCCGCCTCTCCTCTGCCAGCCGCTTTGCCTCCTGCTCCAACTCCTTCTGTTTCACTGCCTCTGCCTCTCGTTCCTGGACTGTAACTCGGTCTTTCCTGGAACAGAGGGGCAGTCACAGGCTTCTTTCCCCCTCCTGCCCTAGGGGGACCCACTGCACCTGACCCATTGGTCTCCAGCACTCTATGGGCAGCTGCTGGCTATTTTACTCTCTCAAGTCAGTGTCTGCCCCCAGGATCCTCATGTGCCTGGTGCTGCTCCAGACAGAGCTGCCATCGCAGCTTCCCGAGTGGCCTCACACATCCCCAGATCTGTGGTGGGGACAGAAACATTTCCCATGGCACACTGAGCCTCATTGCCCATCAACACTGACTAGCACCTACCCAAAAAGTGACAGCTGGTACAACGAAGCGGATCTGAGCCCATCCAGCTAGCGTATACCACAGGGTCAGATGCAACTGACGGAGCTAAAAGCAACAATATGGCAAGCTACCAGGAATCTATTACTCCAAGGCTCTCCTTACACAGACAAATGCTGCACATCCGTACCTGCTGGCGCCTGACCAGCAGATCAAACGAGATGTGCTATTATCCTGCTCAGCCAGCATGTGCTTTCCTCTAGCTACATGCAACTGGACACCAGCACCGCACTTCTCTGTGCGCAGGCTGAGCTGTAGCATTTTCAAGGCTGGCACTCTACCTGCCTTCAGATGTTAGGAATTCCCCACCCCACGACAGCAAGGCATGCCACCTACTTGCGGATGAAGACAGGTTTGAGCCGTGGCTCTGTTTCATCCTCACTATCTGTGTATTCCTCATACTCAGACTCTGATTCGGACTCCTCCCCAGACCTGCCTTCGTCCTCCACTTCCATCACCTCCATCTCCTCATTCTTCCTCTCCTGGGCTCGCTGGCGCATCATCCCACGACGACGCTCAATCTCCTAATGTAGGCACACACCAAAAAGGGAGTCAGCGGAACTACTGATTCATCTCCAGTTCTCTTGCACAGACAGAGGAGGATGTTTGCCCCAGGCAGAGCCCAAGTGGGGCAGTGGCCCCAAGTCCATTCTAACTCCTTCACGCAGTGGTGAAATAGATGGAATGTACTGGTGTTAACAGCACTGATTCCATGTTCCAGAAAGAGGCCAGATCCTGATCCACCGCTCTGCATTCCTCCCCATGCAAACTTGAGGGGGCTTCAGCGAATGTACCCTCCCCACAGCACGGCCAGAGGTGAGAGGTCTGTACATAAGAGTTGCCATACTGGGCCAGAGCAGCAGTCCAATAACCAGTGCCAGAGCTTCAGCGGGAGTGTACAGAGGAGGGCAGCTTCGGAGAGAACCACTCCTGTCTTTCCCACCCAGGTTCTGGGAGTCAGAAGTTTAGGGTCACCCTGAGCATGGGGTTGCATCCCTGCCCATCTTGGCTAATAGCCATTGAGGGACCATCCTCCAGAAACTTCTCTAGCTCTTTTTTGAACCCTTGTATGCTTTTGTCTTTCATAATATCCCCTGGCAATGAGTTCTGCTAATGTTTTTGACCACTGCTGTGCATTGAGCTGAACTATCCACAATGACTCCAAGTCTTTGAGTGGTAACAGCTAATTTAAAACTCATCATTATACATGTGTAGTTAGAATTATTTTTCCCAAATGTGCATTATTTTGCATTTATCAGTGTTGAATTTCTTCTGCCATTTTGTTGCCCAGTCACCCAGTTTAGTGAGATCCCTTTGTAACTCTCTGCAGTCAGATTTGACCTTAGCTATCTTGAATAATTTTGTATCATGTGAAAGTGTTGCCATTTCACTGTTCATTCCATTTTCGAGACTATTAATGAAGATGTTGAACTGTTCTGGTCCCTAATACAGAGCCTTTATTTACCTCTCTCCATTGTGAAAACTGATGATTTAGTCCTACCCTTGGTTTCCTGTCTTTTAACCAGTTACTGATGTATGAGAGGACCTTCCCTCTCATCCTGTGACTGCTTATCCCATGTAGCCCAAACGGCGAGTCAAGGCCATCTGGCAAGGCAAGACCAATCCTTAACCCCTGTCAAATTCATCCAGGTATTAGCCTGTCCCATCTGCCCATGGATCTGGGACTGCCACAAGCTGTAGGAAGCCAGACCCACCCTCTGGCAACACAGCTGAGAGATCATGGAGAACTGGTGCTTGCAGCGCATTTGCAGCACGTTTCTATGGCTCTGAAAGTACCTCATCATCAATCTCTTCCTCCTCCTCCTCACTGGTGTCCTCCCGTTCCATGCGCCAGCCTTCTCCTTCCACCTCCGAGTCACTTTCTCCAACCACTTCTGGCTCCACAATTTTGCGGTGCCTTGCCAGTCTATGCACAGATCCCAAAGTTAACATTTCATATCAATTCAACTGCCATAAAGCAGTGACCATAGCCCATGGCTAAAGTTAAGATTTTGTCACAGTTAAATTTACTAAAAGTCAGGGAGTGGTCATGGGCAACAAACAGACATTCGTGGAAGCTGTGACCTCTTCCTGACTTTTGCTAAAAATAAGTAGGTATGACAAAATGGGTCTGACTGGGGAAGAGCATGGATGAGAGAGAAGCAGGGCAAGCAGAGCTCCCCCATTGCCTGCAGAGGCTGGAAGCTCTGGGTTTGTAGACCCCTGTCCACCCTGCAGGGCCCACAGCTCAGAGCTGTGGGGGGAGGGCCCCACCACCAATGGCAACTGGGATCTCCGGGTCCCACCCACCACCTGCAGGAGCTCTGAGCTGAAAGGGCTGCCCGTGGTGGCTCAGAGCTCCAGGGCCCCTCACCACCTGCAGTGGCTGGGAGCTGCCAGTGGCAGCCAGGAGCCTTGGCCGCCCACAGCAGCAGGGAGTTCCAGGGATTTCCACACCTATCCCCAACCATCCACAGTGGCTGGGAGCTGCAGAGGCTGCCAGTGGCAGTTGGGAGCCCCGGGGACCTCCGCTGCCACTAGTGGCAGCTATGAGCTCCAGATGCTCCCCGCCACCTGCAGCAGTGGATTGGAGCTCCAGGGGCTGCCAGCAGCAGCTGGATGCCTTGGCCACCTGCAGCAGCAGGGAGCTCCGGGGACCCTCCCCCTGCCAGCCACGGTGCCTGGGAGTTGCAGGTGTCACGGGCAGCAGCAGTGAGCTCCAGGGGTCCCTCACTGCTGGCTGCAACTCTAAGCTCTGGGTCCGCCCTTCCTCTGCTCATGGGGGCAGGGAGCCACCAAGCCCCTCAGAAGCTGACAGCTCTTGTCCCACCCCCTTCCCCCACAGCCAAAGCACAAAATGTCATAGAAATTGCATGAAGTCATGGATTCCATGACGTAATCTTATCCTTAGCCATGGCCCATCTCAGTGCCCTGGGGATCTTCAAGCTGGAGTCTCCACACATACACATCTGAGGCAGCCAAGAATTCTCAAGCCCTTTCAACCCCACAATGACCGTCTTGACCCCACTGTTCTAGCCCAAATAGTCACAGCAAAGACACATCTCAACATGCCAAACGGAACGTGTGTGTGTTAATCTCATATACTCAGGTAACCAAAAATGTGGCTAAAGCGACCAATGTCCTATAATCAGACAGCAACAATCCTAGATCTTATGTAAATGATGCTCCAATACAAGCCATTGCTTACTCTCATAGACAGGCTGAGCAGCTGGGCTGCAGGCAGAGCTACAGTAACAGAGTTTGGAAAAACAACATTCCTTCTCAGGTTAGCCTTTTTAGATCCAGTTGCTGATTGCTCAGGACCAGACACCTCTTTATCCCACTGTAGAAAATGCAGCTTCCATTGGGATCCTGCTTTTCCATGAGCAATGATCAAGATTGAGGCAGTTTGAAGTATTACCATTACCATGGGGCAACACTAGAACTGATCCAGCTACTGCTAATAGATATGAATTACTGAACTGAGTTGAATTAAATATTATATTATTCCTCTCTCTAGTGCAATTAAAAGCAGTAACATAATGTCCCTCTGTCTTCATATAAGAATGTTGTCCTGATTTATGGATTTTGCTTTCTTCCCCATGTTATGACCTTACAGAGCTAGCAGAACTATTTCTGGTCACTTTTAGAACTTGCTGACTAATTGCACTAGCCTACATCTAAAGAATTATTTGCAACAATGCACAGGGCTTTTCTTCCTTCCCTTAGGCCCTCAATTTAAAATATGGGGACTGTATAAAAGGGATGCTCCAAAAAATTACACACCTGAAAAATGCATCCTTACAACTCACTCAAGCAAAGTCTAAAGTTACCATAACAAAAATTTGAGGGAAAATGTTTTTCTAAGAACATAAGAATGGCCATACTAGGTCAGACCAATGGTCCATCTAGCCCAGCATCCTGTCTTCCCACAATGGCCAGTGCCAGATGCTTCAGGGGAAATGAACAGAACAGGTAATCCTCAAGTGATCTATCCTGTCGGCCATTCCCAGCCTCTGGCAAACAGCAATCACTGCCTATCCTGGCTAATAGCCATTGATGGACCTACCCTCAATGAACTTATCTAGCTCTTTTTTGAACCTCATGATGGTCTTGGCCTTCACAACATCCTCTGGCAAGGAGTTCCACAGGTTTATTGTGCATTCTATGAAAAAATACTTCCTTTTGTTCGTTTTAAACCTGCTGCCTATTAATTTAATTTGGTGACCCCCCTAGAGTTTATGTTCTGAGGAGGAGTAAATAACACTTATTTACTTTCTCCACACCAGTCATGATTTAATAGATCTCTATCATATCCCCCCCTTAGTCATCTCTTTTCCGAGCTGAAAAGTCCCAGTCTTACATATGGAAGCTTTTCCATACCCCTAATCATTTTAGTTACCCCAGATCTGCATGCAGTATTCAAGATGTAGGTGTACCATGGATTTATAAAGAGGCAATAATGATTTTTTGGTCTTATTATCTGTCCCTTTCCTAATAGCGCCCAACATTCTGTTTGCTTTTTGGCTGCCGCTGGACATATAACTTTTTACATTTTCAGTTTATTTACATGGCGCCTTGGGCAGCACTTTGGCAAAGCCAACTCCAAGGCAGTCTTTCACAAAGAGAAACTCTCCTGAAAATATAACAAAGATGACAATCAAGTCACAGTGGTCAGGGTCTCAGGTGCAGGTGGGCCTGATGCTACTCGCTGTGTGTCTCTGAGTGAGGCAGGGTGGGATGTCAGGGGCAGGAGCTCACCTCTCCTCCACATCCTCGTTAATGCGGTTCTGCAAGCGCCGCAAGCGGGGGTCACTGGCTGAATCCTCCTCCTGCTCCTCGGGCTCCACCTCCTGCTCCTTCGCCTTCTTGATGAACTGGAACTCCTCATCCTCCTCGTCCGAGGACTCCATGGGCGCGTAGTCCGGCCGCTTCCCAGACACGTAGCGCTTCACCTTCACCTTCTCCATGGAGATCTCCCCTGCGGGGCGGGGGCTCGGTTACCGCAGAGCTGCGCCCCTCCCTGCCCAGCGCTCGGGACACGGGCCGGCTCGCGGCACAGCGGGGCAACCAGCCCCGCATCCTGGCCCCCACCTCGGGCCTTCCCCCAGCCCGGCCCCGGCCCGCTCTCACCTTTCTCGTTGCGGACGGGCACGGCCCCCGCCGTGGACTGGATCGGCGGCTGCTTCATGAGGGCGCTGGGGACCGACATGGCGGCAGCTGCTGGACCGGGCCCGACGACGGGACCCTCCGACACCGAGAACAGCCGCTCCCGAGTCCCGGCCTGACAAGCCCCAAGATCCTGTGGCGCGCGCCCCGGAACCGGAAACGTCAGCTCTGTGTCACCGCGGGGACCCGGAACCGGAAATTGCCCTGGGCAGCGACTGCCACAAACTAGGCCCGCTGACCGGAAGTACGTCAGAGCCGACCGGGGCGGGCCGGGCGAGGAGCCGCGATAGAGTTTCCGGAAGCAGATGCTAGATGGGCTGCCCGGGAGGCCGCCGGAGAAGGGGGCGGGCCGGGGACTCAGGCGCGGCCGCTGCTAAGGCGGCCCAGGGCGGCGAGGCCCGTGTGCGGCGGGGCGGTTCTGCTCTTAGCTGCATCGGCCGTGGGCGGGGCGGCCCCTGGCCCCTGGCCCCTGGCCCGGCCACTTGCACCGCGGGCAGGGAAGCGCTCACCCCGCCGGCGCCCCTGTCGGGAGCCGGGCCGGAGCAGGCCAGCAGCGCCAGGCCTGGCGGCCGCGGTGGCCGCGAGCTTTGGGCTGTTCGTGCGATGCGCTCCATGGCGGAGCGCTCAGCCTTGCGTCTCCCCGGTGAGCTCCCGGAGGGGTGCCCCGGCGCTGGGGCTCAGCCGTGTACCCTGTGGCGGCCAGCATGGGCTGGGAGACCCCTGCCAGTCGGGGATGCTAACGGTATGGCCATGCTGGGCCCGGGCCCTGCGCGCTGTCCTGGTGTCCTGCTGCCGCCCAGCCCGGTCAAGGAGTATGCGCCACGCTGCATCCAAACATGGGCCATCCCAGCCACTGACCCTGTGTCAAGCAGGGGGACCCTTGGCCCTGACACTTGCATCTTGGCTACTAATTAAAGGTGATCCTAACAGAATGGAGACTAACCATGGCCCTCACTCCAGCTGTTTCCCTTGCCAGAAAGTGAAAATCCTGATGTCTCTTCCCGGACCTCCATGCTCCTGATATGCAGCAGCACTGTTCATTCTTCAGGGTCACCCAGCCTGCCCTTAGAGGGGTATAGCAGCTGTAGCTCAGCACCTGAATAAAGACCTCCAGGGCAGGTGCCTGAAAGGTTTCATAAAATGGGGAAGTGGGCACAGGAAGTCTTTCCTGGATACCTGGGAGTGACGGGGCCTGTTGTGGCTAGGGCCTTCCGTGAAGAGCCAGGCAGGGGAGTGATTGTGGTACAAGTTATGCCATCATGGTTCCGCTCCTGGTGGCCATGATGCAGTTCTCAGCATTTCCCTGTGAGTGGCAGGGGGTGTTAACCACCAATGTGCACGTCACTGGAGCACTTGTTTGTTAACCACTGAGGTGCTGCTCATCACAGGAGCACCTACTCAGCTTGGCAGCTCTGTGGGAAGCTGCTGCCAAGATTAAGACAAAACAGCAGTCGAGCAGGTGGGGCAATTCCAAGAGCCGTTGTAAGGTTACAGCAGGGTCACCTCTGTCCCATTTGACGTTACCCAGCCCTGGCAGACAAGGGTTATTGCCCTGGAAACCAATTTCAGGCTGCGTCACAGGCTCTGAGCCCATTTCTGCAGTTCTCCGCTACCTTCTTGGAAGAAAGAAAGGTTTCTGCTTCCAGGAGACGCAGCCTCCGGGGTGGTAGTGCCTGAGCAGCACGTTGGTGAGCCTTACTGCTGAAGCCCACAGCTGAGGGAACTCAGGAGCTGGGAAGGCTGTGAGATGTGTGCCTGTTACTAGCTGTCCCCTTTCACCAATGGAAAGAGCCACTTCTTGTGGGTCCATCTCACACCTGGCAGGACAGTCACATGGCTCTGAAAATCAGAACGTGCTGTGATCCAATGGCTGGAAATGAAGCCAGATTCAAACGAGAAATTAGGCACACACGTTTACCAGTGAGAGTAACTAACCATTGGAACAAATTGCCAAGGTTAGTGGTGGAGTCTCCATCAGGGGTCACCCGTCCTAACTGGTGACTTTCAGGAAGGTGCATTAGCCAAGCACAAATTATAGGGCGCAGTGCAGGGGAGCTGGGTGACAGTCCCTGGCCTGTGCTATGCAGGAGGTCAGACTAGGTGATCTAATGGGCTCTTCCCTTGTACACTGTGAGCTTCATGTGCTGCCATACGGTCTAGACCAGACATGTCCAGGGCAGGTAGCGCAGCTGCTGATAGTGTCAGCACCAGAGACCCTGACAAGCAGGTGAGTTATGCTGCCATCAGCCTGCCTGCTTAGCACATGCAATGGGAGCAGAGAACATGGGCCATGGAGGGAGATGCTGGTTCAGCCAGAGCCTGGGCCCAGCCCTGCTCGGCTGCACAGTCTCTGCTGCTACATGGCTGTGGCTGCAGTGAGCTCTGCTGTGAACATGACAAACCAAGATTGCAGGAGCCCCATTTCTGCCTGCTGGGGCCTGTCAGAACTAGTCACCTGCTGGGTATTCGTGCTCCCTGCCCCTCTGAGCAAAGGGATTTTCCCAGCCTGACTGCATGGCCTTGTGATCAACAGCAACGTTACCAGGCTAATGCAGAGAATGTGCCAAACAGAGGGCTCCATAATGCCTGGGCCATGGCAATGCCAAGGGTCTACCACAGTGCTGTGAGCTTCCCCCAGCAGTGCCCACCTCGGACCTCAGTGCTGTGTTTCCCCACCAGGGATGTCTGATCTGTCCATAGATTCATAAATCCTAAGGCCAGAAGGGACCGTTCTGAGTGTCTAGTCAGACCTCCAGTATAACACAAGCCAGAGAATCTCCCTCAAATAATTCCTCAAATAGAACTTTAGAAAAACGTCCCATCTTGATTTAAAAATTGTTGATGCTGGAGGCTCCAGCACAACCCTTGGTACGTTGTTCCCATGGCTAATTACCCTCAGTGTTAAAAAGTTACACCTTATCTCCAGTCTGAATTTATCTAGCTTCAGCTTCCAGATGTTGGACACGATACGGCAATATTGGTCAGCATGACAGGCTGTGGTCTCTGCACACCAGCAGCAAAAGAAGAGTGTGAAGACAGACAAATCCGCATCCCCATGCTATGTTTGTCTCTGTCTTAGACCATGAGTTCTTCAGGGGACGGACTGTATCTGTGTGTGCAGAGCCTGGCACATTGGGCCTGATCCTGACTGGGGCCTCTGGACGCGTCTGTAATACAAATGTGGGCATTCGTTGGAATGGCGCCTCCAGACAAACTGGGCCCTTGCAGGCTCGGAGCACTCCGTGGAGATGCAGCTCTCCAGCTGGGGCCTGGGGGCACCCTGTAGCCTCCTCAGTAGCTTGAAGCAGGAAGCAGCTGTGCCGAGGCCATGACTGGTCCTCAGAGCTGGAAGGGGGAGGTACCCCCCGCCCAGACGGTCTGACAAGGGCTTTGAGACCCACACAGGAAGGGGGCCAAGGTTCCGAGCAGTCGCTGGGAGCTCAGGCCCTGTGGTGTGGGGAGGCAGATCTGCACGTGTAGGGAGAGGGCCTGTATGCCTGCCGCAGTGCATCCAAGGACCCGGAGGGCTAGAACCCAGGCCTATAGGGCTCTAGGTGCCTGGGACTGCCCTGCTGCTTTGGCAGCACTGTAAATCCTGGGGCTCTGGGCATTACCAGTAGCGCCCACAGAAGACTCAGTTGGCAGCATGCCCCATCATGCCTGCTTGGTCCGTCGCTGTATTTAAGCACAGAAGGGGGCAATGCTTGTGAAGCAGAGGTGTCAGGCATTGGGAGGAGGGGTGGGATGATCTCCACCTCCCCTACCAGTCCCATGGAGGATTTGTGCTGAGACCAAAGGCCCAGTCCAGCCGTTGTGCGTAAGTAGATGTTTAGTTGTCATTAATCTGGCCCTGTTCAGTGGGAAAATCCACTCCCCTTTGGGCTGGTGGGCAGAGCCTGCTCTCGTCTAAAGATACCGTCTGGTCCAAACCCCAGGGTAAGGCCAGCCCTCTCCAGGAACCTGGGCAGCAGCTTCCAGGGTCCCTCCCTTGGTGAAGTGACCCCACGGACCAGAAGTAGCCGCTGGGAGTTGCTCAGTTTGAGCCTGCACTGGCACCCTGGCATTCCTGGCACTGCCAGTGGGCGTAGCTGTGGCAGGAGCCAAGGGGCTCAGGTGGGTAAATACAGAGCTAATGACACACACACCAGCAAGAGGTACCACCCAGCCTGCACTAGGGCACTGACATCAGGCTGGTGACGATGACAGGCCTCTTAGCTTCCTGCCCCCGAACCACCTGGCCTGGTGGAGATGCAGGGAAAGGAGGTGGAACAGCTGTAGCATTTGCCACTGAGCATGGATGCAAGGGAAAGAGTAACACATCTGAGTGAAATAGGGCAGTCCTAGTGTGGGGCAGGCTACCCCATTGCACTGCAGGCTCCCGTCACTCAGCAGAGCTGTGGCCAAGTTTAGTTCCTGCTTCTCCAATGTTTATGATCTTGGGAAACCTCAGTAGCTCCCCAAAAAGCCCCTCAGACACACTGCTGTCCATCAGTTACTGCTTCTGCAGCCAGCCATGCAGTCACCCTGCTCTGTGGCCGACATAGATGAAGAGGATGGTCTTTAGGATGCTCTCAGTCACTGCAGCCTGGTTCCCGGCAGGACACCTCTGTGACACTGCCACCGCTGGTTCCAGGGGTACCATGAGTAACAGCCAGCCTGAGACTCAGGACCTGCAGCCAAGTGTTCTTGGCTGAGGCTCGTGGCCGTGGAGCTCCCCACCACCTGTAGTCAATAATCATGGCAGAACAGCTCCGGGGCTGCTGGTCATGGATAGGGAGAGGGGAAAATAAGAAGCCTGCAGACGAGGAGCAGGGGGGAGGAGGTTGCTGTGGACATGCGTGATGGTTTTCTATCTGCTTGGGGTGCCCAGGGCCCATGGCGATGGGCACATTACCAGTGGACAGGACAGGTTTAACTTTGATCAGAGCAGTGGCAGTTCACCTTTCCCAGCTGGGGCCGCTTTGGCGATGACCCAGGATGACAGTACCAGCTTTGTCGCAAGGGATCCTGGCAATCAGGAGCATTTCTGGTGTGTGAGGTGAGTCCTAATATCATTCCTCCTGACATATTTAACAATTGGGTCAACAAATAAAACTCCCTAAACTTACCCCTGCCCAACCAATTTCCAGTCACAAAGCTGATTCATTTAGTTATTCTCAGCGTAATCAAACGATCAAAGTGATGGTTTCCTGTTTGATTGCTAGTTGGTTTTAATTATTCCTCTGACATCTGAGTGATTTCCTTTTCTTTGTAAGGCCATGAATGAGCAGAATTTAGTCTGTTACAAGGAAGTCCCTGTCTTGGAGCTTGGGGTAAAGAAGACACATTCAGACAGGGTCCTTACGCTTTACATTTTGCCCTTGGATTCCTAGATCCCCAGGCCAGAACGGACTGTTGTGATCATCTTGACTGACCTCCTATATCACACAGGCCAAAGACCTGCCCCCCAGGAATTCCCAGAGTGCAGCTGTTAGAAAAACAGCCGGCTTTGGTCTGTGATGGAGAATCCCGCATAGTCCTTGGTTAATTGTTCCTGTGTTTAGCTACTCTCCCTGTTAGAAGTGTATGCCTTATTTCCAGTTGGCATCCAGCTAGCTCAGTGGTTCCCAATCCATGGCCTGGGGGCCAAAAGTGACCCACAGGGTCTTTCAAAGTGGCCCTCCGTTCCCCTCCGGCTGGCTGCAGAAGAACCCAGGTGGAGTGCATTGCTGCGGGGCTACAAGACTGGTGCAGGCTTTCGTGGGCTGCAACCCACTTCGCCAGATGCCACAAAAGCTGATGCCTACAGAAATTAAATTTGTTAGTCTGTAAAGTGCTACAGGACTCCCAATGTTTTTGCTGTTTACAGACTAACCCGGCTCCCTCTCTGGAACTTTACAGCAACACTATTACTTTAGCACCAGATTTATCATTTCATCAGCAAAGATGGCCTTAGATTGACAGAGCCAGGCCCAGGGACAGCTACTCCAGCCTCAGGCAGAGCGCTCCCCCAACGGCCCCCTACAGCTCAAGTCCAGTGGGCTTCCACCGGAAGATTTTACTTATTTATTATGAGCCATGCATGTTCCCGGGCGGCCGAGGAGGCGGTATCTGCTATTCAGCTTCCTGGGCCGCTTAAGCTCCCCAGGGGGATCACTGAGGCGCCCGGGAAGCTGAGTCGCAGATATCAGCTCCTCACCCCCAGGGACCTGCATGTGGCATAATAGATGCGCTCGGCTGGGGGTGCAGGGGGCGGAGAGCCTGAGCAGGGCCTGGGGGAGAGGAGGAAGAGATGTATTTATCCTCCCATGCAAGGGACCCTTTTCAATTGCCAGGCCACTGGCGGTTGCCTCTCTTCCCCCCCAAAAAATCAGTGGTCCTGGATCTATTATCCATTAACTGCTGGTGATTGGCACTAACTCTATCACTCTCCTGTAAGCGAGTCTGTATCAGCCCCTCTATGGTCTGCCCAAGATCAACAGCAGATGGACATCCCATTTCTGCACAATGCGAGCTGTCTGCCAGTCCTCTGCAGCTTCCCTGGTGTTCCAAGACTGATTGAAAATCAACATTAATGGCCCAGGGAGCTCCTCCGCCAGCTCTTTTAAAGCTCTTGTAAGCAAGCTATCCGGACCTGCTGATTTAAAAGCTGTCTAATTTGAGTAGGTGCTGTTTGACACGCTGTGAGATGTTAGTGTAATGGAAGGTGTGTTACCAGATATGACTACCTCATCTCTTTCTTCCCAAGTACAAAAAATATGTATTGAATTCTTCTGCCTTTTGTACATTATTGTGGCTAATTCTACCATGTCCACTGGATAGTGGACCAATACCATTAGTAAGATTGGTTTTGTCCCTAATATACTTTCTTTAAAAGCTCATTCTTACTGTCTTTATCTTTGCTGGCCATAGATTTCTCCTTGTGTCCCTTTGCTTCCTTTGTCAGTTTTCTCCAATTTATACCTACCACTATCAATTTCCCCTTTCTTTCATTTGTTATATTTTATTTGTAATTTTTTGTTTTAGCGGCTTTCACTTCCCTTCAAAACTAGGTCAGATTTTTAACTAGCACAGCTTTCTTCCTCGATTGTGGTCTTTTAGGCATCTATTTAAGTGTACTTAATTCCAATGATTCAAATTTTTCTGATTCAATTCTTCCTTTCAGCTGATTTGGCTCTTAATTTTTTCAGGTTTGTGAAATTTGCCCTTTTAAAGCAACAAGTGTACATATCACTGGTCTGGACTTTATTCTGTTTGCACATTATAAATGGGATCAAGTCATGATCACCTGTATCTAACATACCATTCATTTTTAGTCCTATGATCAGCTCCTTGTTAGTTGTCAGGGCACCGAGTTGGTATGTAAAATCCCCCTCACTGGCTGCAGCACTTTTTGAGTTGGGAAATTATCATCTATAGTAGTCAGAAATTCCAAGGGTGTTTTAGCACTGGCAGCTTGAGACCTCCAGTTTATGTCACTTGGAATTGAAATCCCTCATGGTCAGGCAGCTTTTTTCCCTCTGCATTATAAGTAGGTGCATAAGGAGCCGGTCACGGGTTCCCAGTGTGATGTGATGGTCTGTTGCAGACACCAACGAATACCCCCAGCTTGTGCTTTATCTGTTAAGACATTGATCCCTAAGCATTCCAGATAATTTTCTTTCAAGTTTTCCATGACTCAGAAATAGGTTTGGCATCTGCCCTGCTCTTATACCTGGACTTAGTCTGAGTCCTATTAAAAATGCAAATATATTTGTGCTGTAAATAAAGCCATGTTCCCACTCGTTCTGTTTGGTGCGTTTCTCTTGGCTGGGAGGATGAAACTCCAGCACTCGGTTTCACTTCTGTGCAGTCGCTTTTTAGTCAGTTTCTCTTTCAGGCTCTCATTCAGACACTAACTAGCAAACTCAAGGCTGCAGCATTTGGGCTGCAAACTGTGCTGGGAAGGGTCATGTTTTAAACACCCTGTTCCCATCAGTGCTTGGTAATGTGCTGGGGATGTGTCTCCTGGTGCAGATTTGGAAGAAGCTGTTCTTTATCCCCACATATGGCTATTGGGCACTAATTGTTCGGATAGCACCTCTGCCATGGCCAGCGCTAGGGACCCCTGCTTCTGTGGGGCGAGTTCTTTGGTTGCTGTTCTCCAGTCCCTTCGCCTTCATGTTCTTCGCCGAGCTGGGATCTGTTTGTCACAGAGATGTGTCGTCTCAGCACCTGTCAGCGAAGGGTAGCAGCTTAGAACAGCTGACTGCCCAGGTGTGTCAGGTAATGTTATGGACCAGCTCCTGCAGGGGAGAGAGAGAAGCTTTCCAGCGACACAGAGCTCTTCCGCGGCTTCGGGAAAGGCGCACAGGGTGGAGCAGGTCGTTTCGCTAAGTAGCGAGCACCTACTGTAAGGGATCCTTCAAGGAGACGCTAATTTTGCGTTCAGGTGCAGAGGTGTCTGCCTGATTCCACACCCCAGTGAGGCGCAGAGGCGTCCTTACACTTTCCAGCCTAAGCCTCCCAGGGAAACCCTCAGGGCAAGCCGGGCCCCCAGGTCCTAGGAGCAGCAATGCACCACCAGGGGCTGCAGTGGGAGGGGCGGACACCCCTCCCATGCTGCAGAGGGGAGAAACAAGGGGCGAGCCCCATGCTGGGGACCCGAGGTGCGGAGAGCCATTGAGCCAAACGAACCCTGCCTGTGATGGAAACCGCCTCCAGCCGGGTACGTGGGCACCCGCCCCACTACCTGTGCTGGGGCAGCGGCCTGCTGGGGTGTCCTGGCACCGGAACTGCAGGGAGCCGGGCCGGGCCGCCGGCGCGGGGCCGAGCGGGCGCCTCCGAGGAGGGGCCGGGCGCCGGCCCGGAGCCCCCGCTGCAGCCGTGACGGCATCCGGCGGCGCCCGCC
>ML675644.1:23244711-23303651 GCA_007922155.1 Mesoclemmys tuberculata | reverse complement strand
GCTGGGCCGGGCTCGGCTCCGGGGCGGGGGCTCCGGGCTTCCCCGCGAGGTGACGCTGCTCCGCCGCTGCCGCCCATAAAGGGCCGCGGCCGCCCGCCGAGCCGAGCCGATCCCAGCCCAGCTCCGCGCCAGGGTAAGGCCGCGCCGCGCGTGGGAAGGGCCGGCCCCGGCCCCGGCCCCGCAGCTCTCCCCGTGCCGAGCCCGTCAGCCCGCGCCGGGCCGGGCCGGGCCGGGCCGGGCATTGCCCTGCCGTCGTGGCGGGCTCTGCCTTTCCGAGGCGCGGCCGGGCCCCGCCGGGGCTGGGCTCTGACAGCTGCCGGGCCCGTCCGCTCTCGCGGGGCTTCCCTGGGGGGCTCAGGGCCGGCCCGTGGGGAGAGCCCGCGGCTGGCACGGCTCGGCCTGGCCTGGGCTGAGCCGAGCCGAGCCGAGCCGCGTCTCGCTGCCCCGGCAGAGGTAGGGGCGGGCGCCTTCTCGGTGAGCGACCCCCCGAGCCTGCCCGAGGGAGAGCCCCGAGCTGCCGCGGGCTGCAGGAGGAGCATCGCGGGGAGGGTCTCAGTTAGTCCCGGCGCTGGTCGGGGCCGGGCGGGCGGGGGGTGAGTCAGAGGCTGGGGCGGTGCGTGTCTGTCTGTGTCTGGGGATGGCGACGCTCGTAGGCCGGAGCCGCTGCGTCCTGCAGTGGGCTGCGCGGATGGGCAAAGGGCGGCTGGAGCAGGGCCGCCTGTGCGGGCTGGGAGTGTCTGAGCACGGGCTGGGAGCCGGAGGGCTTCTCGGGCGCAGGCTGGAGTACCCTGGGCTCCCTGCCTGCTTGGCAGGGCTCTGGGCAGCTCTGGCAGCTGTGCCTGCAGGCAGGTGGGGATGGCCCCATTGCGTAGTGGGGAGTTACTGAGCCTTGTTCTGACTAGCCCCTGCTCTGGGTCTCCCTGCAACTTGTCTTCCCTGTGCCAGGCTGTGAGCCGGGCACCCGTGCTGTGCGCTGGGCAGGTGGGAATATAACCCGAGCACACGCAGCCTCTTCCCAGAGCCATCAGCTCGGCCTGCGGCTTGGCTCCTGGACGGTGTCCGTGCTCTCGCGTGTGTGCTGGCGGGACTGAAGCTGGGACTGAGAGTGGAGTTGCCAAAGCAAAGCGAAGGGACCCCAAAGCATCCTGCAGTCTGCCACTCCAAACTGGCCAGAGCTGAGTGAGGGCCCGGCGGGGCAAGTGGGGCAGGCTGGCTGCTGCCGGGGTGCTGGCCAGCACAGCATCTCAGGCTGAGAGCACCGACACGTTGCATCGCCAGTCGCTCCGAAATCCTAGACATGGCAAGTCTTATTCCTACTTGCACCGGGCGGCTCCTGACTGACCCTGTTGGGATGGGCAGTTCTGTGGCTCAGAGCCCCCACACTTCAGAAACGGGTCGTTGGGGGGCTGGGGAGGAGGCCGACAGACTGATGGCTGTAAGGTGCTCCTGGCAGGAGAGACCTGCCTAGCCATTGCCCCCCTCAGGATCCCCCTTGGGTAAACCACTGACATCAGAGGGCATTGCACTGCGCGCTCTTGCTGGAGGTGGGGAGCTGGGTGATTGATGGGTGCTGGCTGCCCCAGGCAGTGCTCTCACAGATCAAGAGGAAGTGGCTTGTGTTGGGCCACGTAGTCTCGTTGACTACGTCCCTGCATCGAATGGCATAATTGCCTAGTGTCAGTGAGTTCCACAGGCTATCATTAAGTGCCAGAGTTGAGCAGGCAGGATTCAAGATAGGCGGAGGCGCTGCAATGGGTAGAGACCGCACCCAGTTCTCTGTGGGTGCCTGTCTAAATGTCAGGGCAGTGGCGTAGCCTTGGCAGTGTGCCTCTGTCTCACTGCTGGTGCTATCAGTGCGGAATAGCAGGGGGTGCTGGAGTCATTGGCTGAGCTGTGTAACAGACTCCATCAGAGCCATTTGTGCTCCCCCCGTAAAAGCCTTATCCCTGTGCTTGTGCATAGCTGCTCTCTGTCCCATCCTCACACCGCCCTGGACTTCCCCCCCGTGGAGGCTGGGGCTGCAAGTTCGGGGCAGGGGCAGGCACTGGAGGTGTCATCGTCTCAGCAGGGTTCTGGGCCTAGCGTAAGGGATCCAATCCTTCCTGCTCCATCAGAGCAGGCACCCACTGAGTGCCAGGGGCTAGGGACAGGGAGCCTGTCCAGGTGGGGCTGGCCCCTAGGGGAGTTGGGGCTAGAGCAAGCCCTGCTTGGGCCATCCCTATGGCAAGAGCAACTGGGGCCAGGCCCTGGTGTTCCACGGCACGGGCCTCACAGCAAGTCCCCAATGCCATCCCTGCCCCCCACTTGGAAGCAGTCAGAAAGGGCACAGGTGCATAGGACCCTTCTTCCCCAGCAGGAACAGGGACTTCCTCTGTGCCCTGGAGAAGCAGGAGGGCAGCAGGGCCCCACTGATTCCCCCCATCCCGGCTGTATCAGCCTGAGTGGCCAGGCTCGCTGCACTCTCCCCCCGCCCGAAGCCCTGTGCTGAGCAGGTGGTGCCGGCCCCCGTGCAATAGGGCGTGCGGTTCACCCTCCGCTGACTCAGGCAGGCAGCGCTGCCTCAGTTACGCTTGCTTCGGGGCGTCGTTGGTAGCTCCCCTTCCCAAGCACGGCCTTGGTCTCTGTCAGAACCTCTCCGCTCGCCTAGACAATCACCTGGCACCAGGAGCTGGGGCTGGTGGGGCCCCTGCTAGTGCCTGGGTCTTACTCCAGCCCTGATGGATGCTTCTTGCCACTAGGTGCAGCCCTTCTTCCTTTGCTGGGGCCAAAGCTTGTCCCCTCTACTCTGCTGAGGAGAGGGGCTGTCGATGACTCAGGAAAGCCATGGCTTCCCTGCTGCTGGAGTCACGCCCCTCCTTGCAGACCCCTGTGTGGGAGGGGCTTTCTGCATGCCAGGCCTGCCTGGGGAGCTGGAAATGGGCATTTCTGCCAACAGCTGTCCTGGGGTTCGCACTGGTCCAGCGAGCGTTTCATGCTCGCTGGAAATGCATTTCTTTTGCCTGGTGCTGCTCCTCTCCCCGGCTGTCTCCTAAATGTGCTGGGGCCATTTGTGGTCCCTGCAGAGCTTTGCCGAGGCAGCTTCCTTGCTGGCCACTCATCTTCCCCGCAATAATCTTCACTTCAGTGTAACTAGGGGCACTGAAACGTCATTGCTCGCGTCAGCTGAGCTCAGGGTTCCTTGCACTTCCCCATCCCCCAAGCACTGTGGACCACCACATCCCCCTCTGTTACCAGGACTTCCTGCAGCCCCTTGCCCTCGTGTCGGGCTGTGTCCCCTTTCCACCCTCAGGTCCCTTGGCACACCATTGGTACTCCTCACTCGGCACCAGCCTGTGAAAACGCTGAGCTGGGATGTTCATTTCTGCTGTCAGCGGTTCTTTGGTCTCTAGGCAAGTCCGGGTGGATGCTGCCGGCTCTGCCAGGTGCACCATGTCTTCCCCATTCTGGCTTTTTCCCCCAAACCCAGTTCCATGGGCTCTGCCTATTGGTGCCTAGAATATCCCCTGACACTTAGCAGGTGCCCGGCTGTGCCATTCTGATGCCGTTGCATGACTGGCCAAGCGAGCATTGCCCTCCCCCTGGGGCCCCATCCTTCTCCCAAGCCAGGAGCCACATGGCTTTGAACTGAACGTGACCAGGCCTGTGCTGTGGGGCTGGGCCCATGTCCCCTGGGAACACTCACCTGGTGCTGGGTAGCCTTGGCCCTAGCACCCCAGCACTCAGTGACTCCCCCAGACCCCTGGGTTTTCTCAGTGCCCTGGTCTGCCCTGTGGGCTGAGCTGGGTGGGGGCCTGCGTGAACAGGTGCCCCACGCCAGCTGTGCGGTTGCTTGATTCTCTTGCTGGGTGTGGAGAGGTCTAGCGTGTCATTCCCCTCCCCCCAGCGGAGGTTTGCCTGCTTGCCCCTCGCCAGGTAGGGTCTGGGGTGGGTGTCCTGCTTGCTTGGGCCAAGGTGGAGGGAGCCATGGCTTTTGTTGTCTGTCCTCTCCCCTCCTTCACAGAGAGCTCCTGCTCTCTGCCCTGGGGGTTGTTTCTGCCTGTCTGTGAGCCCAGTGTGTAAATACACCTTGGCCAACAGCAGAGTAAACAGCCTGTGCCTGTGCGTGGAGGGGAGACCCGCCCTGCAGCACAGAGGCTGCCTGCCTCGGAGCCTGTGGGGCAGCCCAGTGAGTGGGGTCCTCCTGGCAGGCGTTCATACCCCCTCCTCCTGTGGGGGCTGTGCTGGCCTCGCCCAGGATGGTCCCTGCTCCCCGCCCCGGGGCAGATGGGCGTGGGGTGCAGACGGCCACCTGTCAGCCATGACCTGTGCTGCTTTTCCTCCAGGGGCGCCTCTCTTCCCGTCTGCCCATCCGTCGTGGGGCTCCATCCTGCTGCTGGCCCCTTGTCTTGCCGCTGCGCAGCCTGCTGCTTGGACATCGTCCCCATGGTCCGCAGGCTGGAGCGCGAGCGTTGGTGCGCGCGGAGTCTCTGAGTGGGGAGCAGCTGCGGGCTGGGCTCTTCCTTGACCCTCCTGCTCCCCTAGCGAGAGACGCTTCACCCTTCCGATGGATCTGAGGCCCCGTTTGCTGCTGCTGCTGCTGTGGACTCCAGTGGTGGCCGTCGTGCTGCTGGCCCAGGAGGCGTTAGGCCAGCACGTCTACACCAACACCTGGGCTGTGCTTGTCCCGACAGGGCCGCTGGAGGCTGACCGGCTGGCCAGGAAGCATGGATTCCTCAACCTTGGGCCGGTGAGTGTCCCTGTCCCTTCCTTCCGGAGTGACCCCGCAGACCAGGCACACAGGAGCAGCTCTCCCTGGGGGCCTGGGCCAGCTCGTTTGCGTGATGCCAGGGCAGGTTCCCGAGGCCTTGTCAGCGCAGCTGTTCTGGCAGGGCCGGGTGTGAGCTGGGAGCTGCCTGTCTCCCCTCAGCCCAGCACGGGGCTCACCTGGCCTGCCCTGGCATGCTGGGGAGATGCTCTGGCTGAGAAGGCCTGGTCTTGCCCCCAGCAGACTGAGTGGGCGAGGCAGGGCTGTGGGGAGCTGCGTCGGGGGCTCAGGGTTTGGGGCGAGTCTCCAGGACTGACGGATCCCTGCCAGCTGCTGACCCTCCAGCCTTCCAGGCGACCTGCTGCTGAGACCTGTCCAGAGCGGGCAGGCTGACCAGGGCTTCTGCGTGCTTCCCTGGGAATGCCCTCTGTAAACGCCTGTGCCAGCACTGCCCCGTCCCTTCCCTCAGCGGGGGCAGGAGCTGGCACGAGGGGTCAGCGGCCGTGTGGGAGGTGTCTGTTCCCCATTGGCTCTGCCATTGCCCTCCGTTATCTCTGGCTGGGAGCGCGCAGCCCCTGCTATCTCGGAGTGCTGGCTCAGGCCCTGGTCTCTTGGCAGTGATCAGTGCCTGCTGCCCTTGGCGGGGCACGGCTGCCATTCAGCGTGATAAGGAAGGTGTTCACGGGCACCTCTCCAGAGATGCGCCTGGAGGTGAGGTCTTGACCTTGTACGGAAGTGAGGAAGGGCCGATGCTTTGCAGATTTCCTCTGCCTGTTGGTGTGTGGATGTGCTGAGCGTCCACGTGGCTGGCCTTTTTTTTTTTTTTTTTTTCTTTCTTGTCCTGGTGGCAAGCTCTGTCTTCCAGGCTAAAGTCCCTGAGCCCCTTGCTCCATGAGCAGTGGTGAGAGCACTGCCCCCAGGGCATTGGCGTCATCGCGTTATCTCGCTCAAGTGTTGTGGGAAAATGTGATGCGCTCTCTGGCTGCAGCCCGGGGCGGTGTGACAAGCGAAGCGTGAAGTGTTTCCAGGCGTGCACCTCAGGGTGAGCCAGCCCAGGGCCTGGCGGGGGGCTGAGACCTGGGAACCGCTGCTGGTGGCTGCCCCCCCAGGCTGGGTGGAGACGGTGGCTACCCATGTCCCCCAAGCCAACCAGTGCCACGCTGCCCTGCCCTCTGCCCGCTTTGTCCCCGACTGCAGCAGGCAAGGCTGTTGAACATCTCCCTGCACCTCATTGTGAGTCCTGGGGGAAAGGGCCCAGTGGTGCGCCTGGGCTCCGCTGGCAGAAGGAGGTGCCGCTAGATGGCCATGCTTCTTTGGCAGAGGGGTGAGTGCTCGGCATGCCTGGGGGACGGGTTGGCCTGGAGCTGGGCTCGCCACGGGGCCGCTGTGCGGTTTTCATAACATGAGTAAGGTGCAATGCAGCGCAGGGCAGAGCTGAGCAATGGGACGTATGTGTGTGGGGTGGGGCTTTGCACTATGGTGGGCTTGGCAGGGATCTGTGCTGGGCTCTGGGGAGACCCTCCATCATGCTGGGGCTGGAGGAAGGGTGTGGAGTTTCCTGGCCCCCGTGTCCTCTTTGGGGGAGGGGAACCCAACCATTCTGCATTCTCAGCTTCTCTGATGGGCCCCCCAGGAGTAGGGCGGGTGCCTGACCTGACCTGGGAAAGCCCCAGGTTGGGGTCAGGCTGTGGACTCAGGTGCTCAGGTCCAGTCACTGGCTCTTGGCCCTGTCCTTGCACAGCTGCTTCTCCCTCCTCTTCCCTCCCTGCACTGCCCAGCAGTGTGTTGAGCACAGCCTGTCTCTGGTGCAAATCACCACCGCTGCCACCCAGCCCACTCCATGGTTTCCTGGGGCACGTGGCATGGAGAGCAACTGGCCCAGCCACAAGTGGTCCTGGGGTGGGTTGGGGACAGGGGCTGCAGATCTGGGGGTGTTCTCTGACTAGGGGAACTTCTGTGGCTCCCCCAAAGGGGCCCTTCCTCCGCCAGTAGCATGCAGGGCTCTGCTGCTCCGGCTTTTGCTCTGCCAGGAAGGAAGCGGCTGGGGCTGCGTGTGTGTGTGAAATCCCTCAGGAAGTTGCACAATTGGTGACGGCAGGGCTGGGACCTTGCTCTGAGCCATCCGGCTGGGGGGGCAGGGATTGGGAAAGGAGCTGCCTTGGGAATGGCCCTAATGCCTCTTTCTTCCTGCTCATAATAAAGGGACCCCAGGCAGGGCTCCAGGTTCATGTGCTTGTTGTGGGGCTTGCAGCGTGGCTTCCAGAGCCCACTTCCCCGCGGGGCCAGGGCCTGGCGTTTGCTCTGGGAGTGCCGGCTGGGCGGGGAGGGGCAGTTGGTGTGTGCGGGGGGCACAGAGGGGAGCAGCCATGTACAGATCTTAGAATTGGAGTGGAAGATTCAACACCCCTGATGCCAGGCTGGGGCGCTCGCCCTGCAGGCCCTGCTCCCTGGAGGGCGCAGGTGAGTGGCAGCGTGAGTCAGGGAGCTGGGCTGCAACTCCCCTTGCTGCACAGCCTGTTCGGTCGGCTTCTGGAGGGCTGGGCCTGGGGGAGGAGCTGCCTGGCCTGCCACGCTGTGCCCTGCCCTGCTGGCATGCTGCTGGGCCGGGCTGGGCCCTGCCCCTGCCCTGTGGAGCAGCGCAGTGCTTGCTGCAGGGCCAGGGAGGCAGTGCCCAGCTTGCTGTGTGGGGAGCCCCACTGTTCGGGCCATATCTCCGGCGTGCCCCACGAGTCTCCATCCTACCGGAGCAGGAGGCTGGACCCGGGGCAGGTCCCAGTGTGCATTGGGGCTGCACAGACCCTCCTGCCAAAGGCCATGGCTTTCGCTGAGTCCAAAGCTGTGAGCTCAGGCCAAGTCCCCTGGCCCAGGACAATGGCTTGAACCCCTGTGGGGCAGCGTGCCGCCTCCTACCCTCCCCCATGCCAGGCCGGCTTGGGTGCCTCAGCCCTTGGGCCATGCAGCAGCAGCTGGTGGCAGAGGAGCAGAGCTGTGGGGCGTTGGGGAGGGAGGGACCCCTTCCAGCCTGCAGAGCCGGTGGCACCTGGCACAGCAAAGGATGATGTCTTTCTGGCTCAGCCAGTTCCTTCAATCCCCTGGTGAGGCAGCGCAGACCAGTGTGACCCTGGGCCCGGTCGCCTGGGCCACACCGCTCTGCACAGCGCCTGGCGCAAGGAGGCAGGGGTTGGGCGCAGGGTGCTCCTCTGATCACATTACCTGCTGCCCTCCTGGGACCAGCCCAGGAGCAGCCCTGTCCTGCCACCACCTGCCCTGAGATGGCTGGGGGGGGGGTTGCTGCCCTACCGCCTGGAGGTGGTGATTGGTGGGGAGAGGGGGCCCTGCCCTGCCCTGCCCTGCCGGGGGGGCTGGAAGAGGTGGCTGGATGGGGGAGGGGAGAGGGTCCCCACTGGGGGAGGGAGGAGATGGCCGCTTTCCATAGGGCCTCTCAGGCATGGTTACGCTACCCCTATGGCAGCTGCCCCGGCCCCTGGTCCGCTAGCGTTGGAGGGTGTCATGGTGCCCGTAGCTGGCCTGTGAGCCCGGGGATGGTGGTGGGGGCGCTCGGGGGGACCAGACAGTGGTGGGGCCGGGGTAGAGGGCCCAGCGCTCCCAGCATCCCCGGCGGCCCAGCCATGAGCGTGGTGGGCGCCATGGTGTGGCACGGACAGGGAGCTGTGCTGTGGCCCGTGGCCGCCCTGCCCCACGCTGCACCGCTTCTTATCTCGCCATCTCTGCTAACAGCCCGGTGTCCATTACAGCCTGTTGCCATGCCAGCATCTCTCCTGGTCCCTGGGCTGGTTGTCTGGCTGTCCTCAGAGGGAGGGGAGGCGGGCGGCAGCCCTCCGGGGATCCCTGCTGCCCCATGCTACCCTCTGCCCCCCACGGCCTTGCAGGCCAGGCTAGCGTGCCCAGCTGAAGAGGCTGCTGGGGGCACGGCCCCTGTTGGGGAAGTGTGGGCAGGCTGGGGCAGCTGCCATGTGCTGCTTGTGCAGCCAGACGTGCCCTGGGCTGGAGACCTGCCCTGCCGCAGGAGCAGGGGCCTGGGCACTCGGAGCTGGGCAGGGAGGCTCCTGTGGGCGGCTGGCTGGGGATTAGGCTTTGCTGCCTGCTAGCACCGCTCTCGGTCCGTGCAGACCCTAAGCCTGTCTGGTGACCAGGCGGAGCTGCTCTGGGGAACAATCGGGCCCTGTTCCCACCCCAGGCAGGCGGGAAAGTGCAGGGGGAGAGAGGGATGTGGTGCTCGCTGGGCCAAGGGCAGCTTATGAAACCAAATCACTTTTCTCCCCGCCAGCTCCCATGTCTCGTGGAGCTGGTCACGTTCTTTGCCCCATGCCTGCCCTGCTGGTGGGGGATGTGTGTGGGCCTGTCTCTAGCCTTTGTCACTGTAGCCCTGCTCCTGGTATGATGCATCCCACACGTAGGGACAGGAGGACTCGCGCAGTCCCGCAGCCCGTCTGCGGCAGGGCAGCCACACAACCCAGAGCTGCAGAGACCCAGTGCCATCACCCTGGGGCCCTGTGGATCCCCTGGAGTGAGCAGGGGGTGGGGCTGAGTTGGTGCCAGGTCTCCACCCCCTGCTGTGGGCACGTAGCTCTGGGCAGGTCGCCAAGCTGTGCAGCCACCTGTGCTGGGAGGGAGGCTGCTGCCTGCCTCTGCCTGGGCCCCAGCACCTGCTCTGGGAGGGTTTGCAGACGCTGGCGGGGAGGGCCCTGCCCAGCATGGGAGGGCCTTCGTGGAGCCTTTGCTCTGGAAGCCGAGGGGCTCGCAGTCACCTCTGCCCTGCCCAGCTCCCATTTGCTCAGCGCTGCCCTGACCCAGGGCCCCACCAGGGCGCGTGTGGCTCCGGCTGCACCAGACCTGCCTTGTTGGCATGGGTCCAGCACCCTCCTGCAGTGGGATGCCGCCCGTCTGCTCGGCGCCACGCGGGGCAGAGAGCAAGGGGTGGGCCCACAGCTTTCCCTCCCTGGGCCCTTGAGTCAGCCTGGGGGATGCCCACATGCCAGGCTCTGTGCCCACGCCTGCCCTGTCCCCAGGAGCCTGCTGTATGTGCTGCCTCCAACCCGGGCATCTCCCTGCTCCCGCTACTGGCCCTGGCCCAGCAGGAGCAATAGCACCGGCACAGGGCATGCCTGGGCCTCGCCTTGCTGCAGGCCCCAGATGCAGACCCTGAAGCCTTCCTGGCCTCTTCCCTGCCAGGGGGATGCAGCCAGGTGGGACCGGAGCATGGCCTGGCTGCGGGGAAGCGATGTGCCCGCTGCAGTGAGCCGGGATGGGGGCTGTAGGTACCAGGGCCCTGGGAGGGCCGCAGGCCCCGCTTTCAGCTCTGAAGCACATGCAGATCCCTGCAAACTCTGGCCAGGCTTGGAGGCCCTTCATTGCTGGCCCTCGCTCTGACGTGCTCTGAGCAAGTGGCTGCCACCCAGTCGGGGCTCCATTGCGGGGACTCACAGCTGTGTCTGGGGGCTGCTGCTGCAGCTGGGTTTGCTTAAGCTCCTTCAGACCAGGCTGGCCCGGGGGAGGGCGGCAGGGGCCTGCGTGCTCGCTGCTGAGGTGGTGAGAGCATGCCCAGGCTCCCGGCCCAGCGCGCTCAGAGAGGTGCCGGGGTGACAAGAGGCTTGGCTTGGGGGGGAGGGGGCAAGGAATGGGACATTGGGCCCTGCCACTCTAGGGGCTCTGATCTGGGGCTATCTAGCTGCCTCGGGGTGCAGGGTTCCTGGTCTCTTACTCCTGGGGCACTGGTTTCCATTGCGGGCGGGGCCTGCCCTGTGAGGGTTTCCCCGCGTTTGGGTTAGGGGCTGTTTGGCGACTGAAGACTTGGTGCAGGAGCTTTTTAGGAATTTGTTGGTGGGGGAGCGTCTGGCTGCCCATTGGTGAAGGGGAGGGGAGGGCTGGCTGGACTCAGGGACGCAGAGGCGTAAAGACAAACGGGAGGTGGCTGCAGGGCTGTCCCCAGGGTCCTCGCCACCCAGCTGTGGGGTGAGACTCCTTGGAAATGGGCACTTGCCCCTCTGAGCAGCAGCTGTTCCTGCCCCAGCTCCTAGCCAGGCCGGACTCAGTGATGCCCCACACTGGTGCCACCCCAGGGCTGGGTGCCCAGACTGATGGCAGCTCCAGATGTGGGGGCAGGATACGGCTCTGGGGGGAGGAAGGGGTTGGCTCAGTGCTCTGACTGGCTGCTTGCTCTAGTCTCCTCCCCTCCTTGCCCCATCTGTCCTCCTCCAGCTGTACCCCCTCCTTTTGCTGCCCCCCAGCCCCTGTGCCCACTCAGTTGCACTTAGTTACTGTCAAAGAAACCCAAACCCAGCCATGGTCTCTTGCACAGACCCTGGGGCGCTAGCCCATGGCTCCCATGGCCGCGAGCAGCGCCTGTGACCCAAGCTGCCCTGCCCGCTGTTGCTTGTTTTGTGGGGGCTGCAAGCTGAGGGGCAGGAGCCGTCTGTCTGTGCAGCACCCAGCCTAACGGGCCTCTGGGTGCTACCATCACCATGTAATAGGGCTCCTGGGTCCCAATCTCTGCTCTGCGCAGACTCTCTCTGCCTGAAGCTGGCGTGGCGGGTCGGGCGCTGGTGGTCTCTGCTGGGCTAACTCCCTTTCTGCATTGCAGATCATTGGTGACTATTACCACTTCCGGCACCACGCGGTGGTGAAACGCGCCCTCTCGCCCCACCGGTCTTGGCACAGCCGCTTGGCCAGGGAGCCACAGGTAGGTGCCATCTGCCAGGCTGCCCCTGCCCTGCCCCTCCTGCTGGGGCACGCCTGGCTCCGGGGTTTGGGAGAGCGAATACCAGTTCCCTGAGACAGCCCAGAGGCTGTGTGTGGGCTGAGGGGAGCCAGGCCCTGCTTTGCACTCGCTAATCAGCCACCTGCTCTGCAGGGGCCTCGTCATGGGTCGCCAGCTCCACTCCTTTGTCCTGGTGAGCGGCAGGGGTGCGACTGGCGCCTGCGGCCGTCGCTATGGCAGAACCCTTTCCCAAGCAGGCTCCTGGACCAGCGTGCTGGCTCTACTCCAGGGGTCCTGATGTCCCCAGCCTGGGCTGCCTGTAGGGAATAGCTTCGTCTGGCACCCAGGGCTGCAGGGGGCTGGAGACTAGTTCCTCTGCCCTCCCTCCCCAGTATCTCCATGGACCACGGACTTGGGTGGTGGCGTCAGAGGTCACGTAGCAGGGGAAGGTGCTGGTGGGAGGGATGTAGGCAGACTCCCCGCTCAGCAGCGGGAGCTCTTCATCCTCTGCTGGCTGTCTAGGTGCATTGGCTGGAGCAGCAGATGGCAAAGCGCAGGACGAAGAGAGACACCTTCACAGAGCCCATGGATCCCAAGTTCCCTCAGCAGTGGTACCTGGTGGGTGATGGCTGGGGGGCGTGGGGCTGTGCATGGGGGAGCAGCTCAGGTGTGCTGTACAGGGTGTGGTGGAGTGATGCAATACAGGAGGGGGCCAGAAGGGGGTGCAGCACTGGGTTTTAGTCAGCTGCCTCACTGTACCAAGTCTCACTCCTCCGTGCCTCAGTTTCCCCATCTGGAACATGGGACTAGCCAGACTAGAGCAGAATGTGGGTCATTTAGCACAGCATCCTGTCGCTGTCTTTGTCCAGGACCAGCTGCTTCAGAGGAAGGAACCCTGCAGCAGGTAGTTCTGGGACAGCCTGCCTCCCAGGACACTTAATTAGGCTAGCTCACACCCAGAAGTGGGAGCGGTTATGTCCCTTCCAAGCTTCCCTGTGCTGACCCTGGACGTTCTCACTAGCCATAGGGGCTCTGGGTTGGGACTGAGGGTGGAGGCAGGCTGGCTGGGAGCGTGCCTCGCTGTCCCCTTCTCCTCCGGGGCCGAGTGGCTGCATGCGTGAGGACCAACCGCCCTGAGAAGGAGACTTTGATCCTGGGGCTGTTGAACGAAATTTGGGGCAGTGCTGCATCTGGGCCCAGGAGGGTCACGAACACCCTGCTAGGGAGAGGGGGTCCCCGCCGCTGCAGCCCCTTTATTCAGGGTAATGGCTGGATTAGCAGAGCCAGGGCTGCACCCTGCTCTGATTGCCCCTCGCTAGATGCTAGGTTGCCTCTCTCAGCTCCCCAGACTCTGTTACGCACCCCGGCTTAGATGTCCCTTGGAGGGGCCCTTCAGTGGCCCAGACCCCCCAGGGGTCCTGCTCTTTTCAGGCTAGTGCACGCAGCCTCCACACCCCTGAGACTGAGTCCCTGGGCTCTAGCCCCACTTCTGGCCGGCAAGGCCAGCTAGAGACTTCTGGTGGGAGACCTGGGCTCTCTCTGGGATCAGTGCCTGGCAGCAGTGTCTGCGGTGACACCCGGCCGGCAGCCTTTTCCAGCCAGCGCAGGTTTGTGAGTCACTGCACGGGGCAGGGAACGTCCTTCGGGCAGCACCCAGACGCCAAGGCTACGACATTATGCAGAACGGCCGAGCCAGGGCTCCCCTGAGCCCTGCTGCTGAAAGAACCACCCCGGTTTGCTCGCTCCCTCCCTGCCCCTTTGGGCTCAGACCCCAGTGAGCTCTGTGTCTTTCCAAAGGCCAGCTCCTATCCCAGCCCCCGGCGCATCTGTCCATGGCCACAGTCCTGGCAGCGCCCCACTGCGTTCACGTCTTCCACCTGCGAGAGCTCCCCATTACCCGTCCACAGTTCAGCTTCTGGGGGTCCCAGCTTCTCCATGGATGGTCGGTTCGAGACATTCATTAGTGCCTGTCCACTGCAGCCAGGCAGCAAGTGATATGCACAGTGCGTGTAAGCTGGGCTGCCCCCACTAGGCAGCAATACCACATACAGAGGGAAACTGAGGTGCGTTGTACTCATAAACAGTGACAGTGCCATTAGTGCCATTTGTCCCATCCCCCCACACGGCACCTGCCTGTCCAGAGCGCTGGGGTGTCATGTGAGGGCCCCTCACTCACCCCGACTCCCTTGAGGACCAAGCCAAGTCAGCTGATTGCACGTCCCCGCAGTTGGGGCTGCCCTGTCCTGTTACCTGTATATCAGGCTGGCCTGCAGACAGCTCTGGTTGGGGTCGCCCCACCGCCTGTCAGGTGTGAGCGGTGGGTTTCCGGGCTTGTTCCTTTAGTACAACGTGAACCAGCGGGACCTGAACGTGCGGGGCGCCTGGGAGCAGGGATACACTGGCAGGGGCATCGTTGTCTCCATCCTGGACGACGGTATTGAGAAGAACCACCCGGACCTAGAGGACAACTACGTGAGTAGGGCCAGTGCGCTGTGCTGCATGCTGGGACCTGGGCTCAAGCCCACACGTGCCAGAGGCTGCCACTCCGGTGTAGCTCAGGCTCCTGGCCCTGGCCCTGAGGCTGAGCGGGTGTCCAGAGGCAGCCCTGTCCTGGCTGCTGGAGGGATGAACTCTGCCACCTCCAATGCCATGGGCAGGGGCAGGGCCATGGCTCCCTGGGTTTGCTGTGAACCACAGCATTGCCATGGGCAGCTGCCCGGCCGCTGGCCCAGAAGGGAACGTGAGGAGGCCAGGGCGCTGCTGAGCTGACGGTGGCGTCTGTCTTCTAGGACCCTGGTGCCAGCTTCGATGTGAACGACCAGGATCCAGACCCACAGCCTCGCTACACACAGATGAACGACAACAGGTGAGAAGGGCCAGGAGTCGCCCATGGGGGGGGGAGGGGAGGGCGCATGGCAGGCTGGGCAGGGCCTGATGGCTCCAGGAGCACCCCTGATTGAGCCCAGGTGCTGGTGCTGGAGGTGTGGGGAGATGAGGAGGATGCAGGGGTCCTAGCCGTGGTGGGGAGTGTGCAGGGGGCGGGGAGACGCGGCGGCCGAGGGAGCAGCCCTATCTCACGTGCCCTGTCAGAGCTCTAGCTCCGCCTGCAGAAGGCATCCACCCCTCCAGGCGCACACAGCCTCATTCGTGGCTGGCTGGATCCGACTCAGGCCGCTCCATCCCCCTCGGATTCCTGGGCACAGGGAGCTGGCGATGGCCGCCTGGCTGGGCGGGGCACGGCGGCCCTGGCTCCGGGCTTGTGTGCTCAGCCACCGGGGCCCAGGCGTTGATGCTGACCATGCTGTTGCTGTTCCTGGTGCAGACATGGCACCCGCTGCGCTGGGGAAGTGGCTGCTGTGGCAAACAACGGGATCTGTGGCGTGGGAGTGGCGTACAACGCCAGGATCGGAGGTGGGTATGTGCCCGACCCTGGCCTGGGAGCCTCTGCTCCGCCACACTGCCTGCTGATCTCCTTGGCCAGAGGCCTGGTGGCGTGAGGGGCTGGGCCCTGCCTCCCTCTGTCCACCCCACTTCAGGCTGGGCTGGAGACCCTGCATCACACCCGGTGTTGCCTGGGGCTTGTGCCTGTAAACACCAGCTTGCAGGCCCAGCGCAGTTTCCACGTCACCCGGCTGGCGAGCCCTGGTAGCGGGGTGGCTGCAGGTCCGGCAGGGAGCCCCTCGAGCGAGCTGGGCCTCTGCCCTGAGCAGCCAGTGACATGTCTGTGGCCCTAGGTGTGCGCATGCTGGACGGGGAAGTGACCGATGCCGTGGAGGCCCGCTCCCTGGGCCTGAACCCCAACCACATCCACATCTACAGCGCCAGCTGGGGCCCTGAGGACGACGGGAAGACAGTGGATGGGCCGGCCCGGCTGGCAGAGGAGGCATTCTTCCGAGGGGTCAGTCAGGTGAGCAGGAGAGCCAGGCTGGTGGGAGGGGCTGCACTACCTGGGGACCAGCCTCACTGCGTCTCTGTCCACAGGGCCGGGGGGGCCTTGGCTCCATCTTTGTCTGGGCCTCTGGGAATGGGGGCCGCGAGCATGACAGCTGTAACTGCGACGGCTACACCAACAGCATCTACACGCTGTCCATCAGCAGCACCACACAGAACGGCAATGTGCCCTGGTACAGCGAGGCCTGCTCGTCCACCCTCGCCACCACCTACAGCAGCGGCAACCAGAACGAGAAGCAGATTGTGAGTTGGGGCAGGTGGAGTGGCTGCCCCTCTGGGCAGGCGTGCGGGGAGTGGCTGGCTGTGGTGGCTGGGAACGGCCGCAGCTTCCCCTGACCGCAGAGGACAGCTGCAGTCCGCTCTGACCGACACCAGGAAGCTGCTGCTGCTGGTGCAGGCCTTTGGGGGGCTGAGCCCCATCTCTAGAAATGGCCCTGCAGGGATCCGGGGGGGGGGCCTGGGTTTTGCAGCCCTGAGAGCTGCTCCCAGGGCTCGGTCTGGCTGACCCGGGGATCCACACTCCACACAGGTCAATGCGAGGGGTGCCTGGCCCCCAGACAGAGCAGAGTCAGAAATCAGAGGCCCCCACGGCTCCCCCAGTGCCATGGCTGTGGTGGCAGTGCCTGGGTTTAAGGCACTCAGCCGGGAGCAGCAACAGGTCTCATGCCCTGGGTCTCTGCTTGCAGGTGACGACCGACCTGAGACAGAAGTGCACCGAGTCGCACACGGGGACCTCGGCCTCAGCCCCGCTGGCTGCTGGCATCATCGCGCTCACCCTGGAAGCCAAGTAAGGCCTAGCAAGGAGGGGCAGGACAGGGCTGGGCTGGATTCCCCTCTCTCCCACCCCGATCACAGGGAAGCTGGGTGTTGGCAAGACCTTGCCCGTGTAAGTGCCAAGCCCACTTCTGTCTCTGCAGCAAGAACCTGACCTGGCGGGACATGCAGCACCTGGTCGTGCAGACCTCAAAGCCGGCACATCTCAACACCAATGACTGGGCCACCAATGGCGTGGGCCGCAAAGGTAACCGCTCTGCGCCCCCTCCCGCCCCCCCCTCCCCGGGAGCGGCCCAGGGATGTGAGTGGTTGGGCCCACGGGGCCAGTGCCCCTAGGTGCCGTTTGGTCAGAAACCAAGGATGAGCAAAGCAGCTGGATCTGCCCTTGGAGCCTAGGGCAGGCGGGGCCTGGCCGGTGCAGGGTGCAGCTCGCCTTGGGCAGGGGCAGCGCATGTGACAGGCACCCCCAGGGACCATGCTTGGTGCACAGGGGCTGGGTGTCCACCTCACCCCTCTCTGTCTTTACAGTCAGCCACTCCTATGGCTACGGCCTGCTGGATGCGGGGGCGATGGTGACCCTGGCTAGGAACTGGACCACCGTGGGACCCCAGCAGAAGTGCGTCATCGACATCCTCACCGAGCCAAAGTGAGGGTTGGCGTGTACCGGCGCCCGTCTGCGCCCTTCCCTGAGTGCCCGCCTTCCTGGGGGAGCCAGAGGTTGGCCTGGTAGCTCGGGCAGGGCCCTGGCATGCTGGGGCAGGCTGGGAGCCTGGCGAGTGCGTCGTGGGCTCGGAGCCATGCTGTGAGGCTGGCATGGCCGGTGGGGCAGAGCCGCCTTGGGCCCTGCCCCCTTGGTGGAGGGTTCTGAGCACACTGAGCTGAGGGGAGAGGCCTCTGCCCGGCAGTGGGGCTGAGCTGGTGCTGTGCGGGCTGGGTCGCCTCTGCTCTGTGCTGGGGGAGCCAGGCTCCCTGCTCTGCTGCTGCACACGGCTTGCCAGAGCCGCTCCCTCGGGCACCGTGGTTTGGGAGCAGCCGGTGTGAGCCAGTGCTGGACAAGGGGCTTTTCAGGGCTGGGACAGATGCTCCTTTCATGGGTGCTTGCGCTGTGCCCCCGCGGCAGGGATTGGGATGCTGCCTGGGGCGCTGGGCAGCAGCAGCACCCGTCTGTCTCCGTTCCCTGCCCCTTCCCTGCTTGCATCCTGGGACAAGCATCCTCTGGGCTTCTCCAGTTCCCCGGGGTCTCAGCAGCTCCCTGCCACCAGGCTGGGCTTCAGCTGGGCCTGGCCGCTGTGGGGAGCAGGGAGGACTCGGGCACAGCAGCTGCCAGAGTCCCAGGCCAGGGAGTGGAGCAGGCTGTGGGGTGCTGCCATCTCCAGTGCAGGTGAAGAAAGGAGCCATTCATGGCTGGCACAGTGCAGCTATTCAGGGCCTGGGAGGATGCCCTCAGTGGAGCCGCCCCCCAGCCCTTCCAGAAATGGGGCCTGGCTTAATGTAGTGCCGGGGCTGCCTGCTGTGGCACTGGAGAGGCCAGGAGCTCCTGTCTGTGCGCTGGACGGACAGGCTGTGTGCCAGAGCCCAGGTACGTCTGCATTGTCGAAAGCCCTGCAGCACTGAGGCGGAGCCCGGGCGAGGCCTCTGGCAGCATAAGCTGCAATGTAGGCAATCGAACCCAGGGAACCCATGTGGGGAGGGTCCTAGAGCCCTCAGCTGACCCAGGCCAGCTCCGGAGTTGTTCACTGCAGTGCAGACGTACCCCAGCCCCTCCCTGCAGTGGTTTCATCTCCTATGGTTCCTGCCCAGCCTCGTCATGTCTCGGGGGTTGCGGGCTGTGCTGGGTGCTGGTGGGGCCAGCAGCACCTCCCCTCTTCCCATCCTGCCCCTGACTGAGGGCCTGGCTCCTCCCCTGCTGCTCAGCCCCTCCTGTACCCCCCATGTGCAGCGCCCTCTCCCATGGCAGCTCCTTCCTGGGCTCCTGCTCCTCAGGCTGCCCCCCACAGTGGCGCTGACCCTGCAACCGGGGGAGCTGGTCGGTTGGGGCAGATGCAAACCTCGGCACGTGCAGCAGGCAGCTGGAACCTGGAGACTGCTGCTTCCTGGCCAAAGGCCCTGGGGTTGGCTGGCCTGGGGAGGGTGCTCAGGCCATGCCTCACTCCCCTGGCCTGCTCTCTCTCCAGATCTCGGGGGTTAGAAAGCAGCAGGGCTGGCATTTCCCTGGGGCCCCTGCGATGGGTGCTGTAGGATGGCTCAGCGGGCAGGATTGGGGAGGTTTCCCTGCCCCTGGGTGGGTGCTGGCCCAGGGCTGGAGGCCGCACGCTGACTCCACGTCTGTGCTCTGCAGAGACATCGGGAAGCATCTGGAGGTCCGGAGGAAGGTGGATGCCTGCTGGGGGACAGTCGGTTACATCAGCAGACTGGAGCACGTCCAAGCCAGGCTGACGCTGTCCTACAACCGGCGTGGTGACCTGGCCATCCACCTCATCAGCCCCATGGGGACCCGCTCCACTCTCCTGGCTCCCAGGTAGGGCTCTGGTTTCCACAGCTGGGAGCTGCCCAAGGCCGTCTCCTGGGCCCTGCAAGGGCTGCCTCCCCGGCTGCCGGCCTCACTTCTCTCTCCTCCTCCAGGCCCCACGACTACTCAGGCGACGGCTTCAACGACTGGGCCTTCATGACCACACACTCGTGGGACGAGGATCCCTCCGGCGACTGGGTGCTGGAGATTGAAAACACTAGTGAAGCCAACAACTACGGTGCGTGCGTGTGGCGCTTCCCCAGCCTGGCTCCCAGCCCAGCTGCTGGCTGCCAACGGGCTGCTGCCCCAGGCAGGGCTTCGCTTGTCTGCTGGGTGCCATGTGCTGAGCAGGGGCCATTCCCCTGCGATGATGCCTGCGCTCCAGCCGGGTCCTCAGTGCTGCTGGCAGCCCTCCCCAGCTCCCTGTCCTGGTGGCGCCAGCCCTGCAGCCTGGCACAGCAGGGGCAGAGGCTCCTGAGGCTATGCCCTGGGCAGGTATGGGGGGCAGAGGGGACCCAGAGCCACCTTGCAGCGAGTTGGAGGAACCCTTGTGTGCAGCACCCCAGTGGCAATGGTGTCCTCCCCTTGCACCGGGTCAGCCCGGGACCCCCAACCCCAGCAGTTTCTCTTGGGGCCCAACTTGGGGTCTTGCCGTCAGCAGGGAGGGGCTGTGCCAGGCGTGGGGCCGGCAGAGGGCACCAAACACCGCGATTACAGCCAGGCTAGTCAGGAGCCCCTGTCCCAGGCAGGCAGGCGATCCCTGGCGCGCCTCACCCTCTGCCTCTGCCTGCAGGCACCCTGACCAAGTTCACGCTGGTTCTGTACGGCACGGCGACCCAGCCTACCAGCCTCTCCAACCAACTCGAGAGCAGTGGCTGCAAAACCCTCACCTCCAGCCAGGCCTGCGTGGGTGAGTGAGGGGCGCTGGGGCCCGGGCACTGCAGGACCGGGCAGCTGGGGCAGGTGGGCAGGGGCCCGTACCTGCAGTACCCCACGCTCTGCGGGGCGGGCAGGCTCGCCTATGGCTGGGCACCCGGGGTTGGCAGGGCACCCAGGGGGAGCAGACAGGCTGAGCGCTAACCCCCCCCCCATCCCCGCAGTGTGCGAAGAGGGCTTCTACCTGCACCAGAAGAGCTGCCTGAAGCGCTGCCCTCCTGGCTTCACACCCAGCCTGCAGAGTGCCCACTACGCCCCAGAGAACAGCCTGCAGCCCCTTCCTCCCCGCCTGTGTGTGCTCTGCCACGCCTCCTGCGCCACCTGCGTGGGGCCCGCGGCCAACCAGTGCCTCAGCTGCCCGGCCCACTCACACTACGACAGCCTGGACCTGACGTGCTCCCACCAGACGCAGAGCAGCCGTGCCTCGCCTGCGCTGGCCAAGGGCCTGCCCGAGGCACGACCCACCTCCAACCTGGCCGTCCTGGTGGCCAGCCTCAGCTGCGCCTTCATCGTCCTCATCTTCATCACCATCTTCCTGGTGCTGCAGCTACGTTCGGGCTTCAGCCTGCGAGGCGTCAAGGTGTACTCCCTGGACAGCGGCCTCATCTCCTACAAGGGGCTGCCCGCAGACCTGTGGCAGGAGGAGATGCCCTCAGAGTCAGACGGTGAGGAGTACGAGGCACACAGCGAGAGGACTGCCTTCATCAGAGCCCAAAGTGCCCTCTGAGCTCTCCGGCCCCTCCCTGCCCTGCCCTTGCACTGCCCCAGGCAGGGGTAGCGGAGGGGCCCTGGACACTACCCGGCCTGCTTGGGCCTGGGCTTCCTAGCTGCTGGCACCGTCCCGTGGGCCTTCCGCTGTTCCTGGCAAGAGCAACGGCTGGTCTGGCACTGGCCTGGGCTCGTCCCCCCAGCGCCCGGCCCAGCCTCCACATCTTTCTTTTAACTTGCCAAAGTGTTTTTAGTCTGGGCCTACTCTGCCGGCCCCATGGGACGGGACTGGAATGGGTCTGCTCTGCTGGCCCCACCTCTGCCCGTCACGCCTGCGTGCAAGAGCAGGGGTCCTCGGGCGTGTGTCTCAGGGCTGGGGCATCGGGCTGGGACTCTCCAGGTTGCTGGTGGCCTCCGGCCAGATCTGCTGTCTCCATGGGAGTGGGAGGGCTCTGTTGTGGGTAAACGTGCTGCCTTCCTCTCCAGCTTGGGGGGGCCCGTCCCTGCTTCAGCCTAGGGCCCTGGCACCCCCTGCTTCCTCTGTGCCCCTCTCCCTCCCTGGCCTCTGTCAGGGTGCCTCCTGCTCCGGGGAGGGGCAGCCGTTCCCTTCTCTCCACAGCAATAACGGCCAGGCCGCAGGCAGGGTTGGGGAATGTGGGATTCTACCGTGCCACAGGGCCAGCAGCACGGTCTCACCTCCTCTTCCGCCCCCCCCCCGCCCCCCGGGGCTGCTCTTGGGGACCCTGGCCCTGCAGTGGCATGCTGGAGAATCCCCTAGGCCCCAAGCACTGCCTCCTGGGCCGTGCCCTCGGCCGGCAGCGCCTGGCTGTGTGAAACCAGCATCGTGGGGCTTGCTGGCCTCGCGCTCTCAGCACACAGCCCCACACCGTCTGCCCTCCCCACCCTCACGTGCCTTACCCCTCCCCTCCCCTCCCCTCGTTTGGTGACAATCCATTTTGCTCCCCAGCTGGAGCCGCCTCCTCTTCCCCTATGGCCCTGTCCTGGTCACAAGTCACTGGCCTGTGGTGGGGGGCAGGGCATGGCCCAGGGTAAGTGCCAGCTGCAAGGGGCCCCGGCCCCAGTGTCCCACCAGCTGTGGGCCAGCTCTGTGTACAGCCCCCTTGCTCTAGTCCCTGCTGCCGGCTCAGCCAGTGCCATGGGGCAGAGCCCCCCAAGCCTGGTTTTCTATAATAACTTTTTGGTGCACAGTAATTTTTTCTTGTAATTTAATCAGGCAGGCGTTGCCTCCTGCACCCGGTTTTAATTTAATGGTTGTGGATATAACGCTAGAGACAGTTATTAAATGTTGAGAACTATGCAATCCAGCCCCTGCAGTGCGTGCTCTGTGCCTGGGCCTGCCCCACCCCTCCCACTGCCCCCTCGTGCTGCCTTGCGTGCTCTTCTGCCGCCACCTTCACCCTGCTCCTGTGGGCTGGTGCCAGAGGCAGTGGCTAGCTGGCTCTATGCCTTGGCCTTATATCCATACTGCTCTCAGCCTGCCTCCAGCTCTGTCCCTGTTTGATGCGGGGTGGGTTCATCCCTTGGCACTGAGTCAGGCTGAGGGAGAGCCGGGGCCGGGCCTATTCATGCAGCCCCTGGGCACGTGGGCTTGGCTCACGTGTTAACTGGCTGACAGCTGGGGTCCCCGTCTGGCTCCTACAGGCCAGGTACCCACCCACGCACCCTCACTCTCTGCTGGCTCCCAGGGCAGGACCCACGGCCCCTGGGTGAGGGCAGGGCCCTGCAGCAGTGCCAGCCCCCCTCCTGCTGTGGGTCCTGGAAGCCACCACAGCACAGAGCAGGCAGGTGCCCTCTCAGCCCCTCTCCCTTCCTCCCGTTGCTGTCTCTCTCAGCCAGGCCCTCGGCCTCCCTGGGCTTCCCGTGGGGACACGGGCCGGGCCAGGGGGCAAATCACAGCCCCAGCACTGGGCACTCAGGGCTTGAGGTCACCAGGTCCTAGGCTCAGGCTCCCCAGCCTGGGCCCAGCTAGCCTGGAGAACCATGGTGGGGCAGGGGAGGCCCTGGGCCCTGTGGAGCCAGGCCAGGAGCTGAATTGCGTGTGCCAGGAAATTGCTGCTGCTTCTCAGGAAACCACTGAAATCAGGAACTAACGCTGCGAGGGGCACGGGGGAGCGTGGGGCTGTGGAAGGCCCTGGGGGAATCTGCCCCAGGCTGAGCTCTGCAGCTTCACTGGGGAAGAGTGCCAGCCCCGTATCAAGCTCCAGAGCTGCCAACAAATGCCCATCTTCCCATGGCCCCCAGCCATGAGGAGCAGACTTCTGCTGCAAAGCATGCCGCTTCTGAGGCCAGCTGCATCCCCATCAGCTCTGGCCCCTAGTGCTGCCTCGCTGCGCTCGTGCCGGTGAGGGGTGAGGGGCCAGGCCCTAAAACCCCCTGGCAAGGCAGAGCAAAGCAGCAGCACGCCAGCCCCTGGCTGGAGCGAGCACATGGCAGAGCCCTTGGCATGGCTGGGCCACGCTCAGCCCCAGCCAGAGCTGGTGTCCCCAGGCTGGGTGGGGTGTGGGAGGCCTAGAGCCCAGACCCACCCCAGGGTTGACTGCGCAGCCAGCCAGGCTGAGGGAGACTGAGCCACTTTCTGTGCAGCGTCCCCACCCGCAGAGCGATACCCTGACCGGGCCAGGGCTGCAAGCAATGTCAGCGAGCGGGGCCCAGCCCAGGCCGGAGGAAGGTGATGCCGAGACAGCCCCATAGGGGGAAGCCACTTGCTCCCGGGATGGACACGGCTCAACCCCAGCAGTGGGGGACCCTGGCACAGCAGAGCAGCAGGGCCCCTTCCTGCCTGGTACAGCCCTGTCCCAGCCTAGCTCATGAGGACATCCTGCTGGATTGAATGGCCGAGGCTGCCCACTCCTCAGGCTACGGGGACCCCGCACGCGGCCTCAGCTGGCCCACATGGTCACAGTCCAGCTCACCTGGCCCCATGGGCTGTGCTGCTGCCAATGAGTGGTGCGGGGGTGGGGGTGCTGCCCGGGGGGGTGCATGCGCAGAGTGGGAGGGTGGGATAGAGCCAGGTGCAGAGGGCAGGCTAGGAATCTGGGGCAAAGCTGGAGGGGAGACCCCGGCTGGGCTCATTTCCCCTCCCTCGCTGACAGCAGGCCATGCCAGCTGCCTCAGCAGCAGAGGTGGGGTCATTTGCCTTCCCCACACGCCGGTGCCCTCCTAACCCCCATAGGTCAGTTGGCTTAGGCTCTGCCACAAGAAGTTTAGCTCCCTCCCTCCACTCCCTTTGGCCACAAGACTGTGACACGTGGTTCTTATGAACACCTCCCCGTTCAGTGCCTGTGTCCCCTTGCGCTTGTGTTGTGTGGCCGGACGCTCCCCGTGTCTTGGTTCTGGCCCTGGCAGGCTGGCGATGCCCATGGCAGTTGCTGGCTGGGACACATTTTGCCCATTTTGTTCTCATGGCAAATTAATCACTGTCACGATGTGTCCAGCCTCAGCTTCCACAGCTCTGTGCCCCATTTCTGGGAACAGCTGCCAGCCTCCCTGAGCCCTTCTCAGACAGGCCTGGGCCTGTGGGCAACTTTAGGTGTAGACCTGGGCCCCAACTTTAGCCTGATGTGGGTGGGTGCTGAACCAAGGGGACTTGCCAAGATTGATCTAGCTGAGGGCTCCTGCCTGTCTTTCATGCAGGATTGTGGACCCAGCCCTAGTCCTCGGGGGGCCTTTTCATGCTGCCAGAGGCTAGCTTTGTGGTTTCCTTACCGAAGGGGGGCCCTTGGCTAGTTTGGGCTTGTGGGGTTCGACATGCTTCGCATCCCTCCGGGTTTCAGCAGTAGTTCCATGCCAGAGGCTGGCTCGGGGGGCTGAGTGCCTGCCCAGGCCGGAGGCATGCTGGCTACGCTGTGGCCTCTCAGTGCCCGTTAGTCTATGCGCCCAGCACCCAGCCAGGTGGGGAGCCCTCAAACCTCATACACCTGTTAACCCTTTGGATTCAGTTTCTCCCTTGATGTGTTTGTAACTCAGGCAAGACCCCTGGTCTGGGGAAGAATTTTCCACTGTCGTCCCAGCCTCTGGATTTCCAGTCGGCCAAGCTTTGGCCATTCTGTGCCGTAGCCATTAGTGATGGCCACCCTCTCTCAGGCCAGGGCCAAGAACCTCCATGGCCATGCATTCTGCTGGGCCCCCATAACCGATGGCTGCACAGGGGCTCTCCCAGGTTTAGAGGGGCTCTTCTCTGCAACACGACCTCACGTTCCTGCTCCAGCGTTCCACACTGCCTGCACTTTACCCACCAGAATTCCTCTTAGCTTAGCTGAGGGCTTCTGTCCAGCAGGTTTTAAATCGTGGCATAAGCAGAGAACTGCCGTTTTCAGTGTACCTCGTACAATCCACTGGTACCTGTATCTGTCACCTGCTGGCTTCTCCCACCTTCCATCTAACAGTTCCACTTTAAACTCCAAGCTCTCTGTGGCCAGAAACGGCGACTGCAGTGCTGCAAGTTGCTACAAGCCAGAGTGGCTTTGTGTGCCAGTTGATTTGCCAATGACAGGGTAACCTGAGCTCAGGATCCTCTCCTTGGGAAGCTTTTAGCTGTTCTGAGGTCCCTCCCTGCACCCCAGAGCTGCTATCCCAATGGATGGACCAGGAAATTGTTACCTGCTGTAGCGGGCATCTGCGAGGCAGGAGTCAAGAGGGCCCTTGGTGCAAGCAGCAATGGGAAGGGACTGTAGGATAGCCAGTTGGGCCTGGAAGCCCAGTATAAAAGGAAGGTGTAAGCAGAGCAGGGGCAGTCGCTCCCAGGAGGTCTGGGGGGAAGGCTGACTGCTGTGTAGGCTACTGGAGGCTAGTACCCTGAACAGAGCGTTGGCTGACTGCTGGGGCTCTGTGTGAGCTAGATACATGGGCAGATGAGGTACTGGGGCTGGGGGAAGAGGCAGAGCAAGGCTGCTGCACACAAGGTCCCTGGGCTGGGCCAAGAGAAGTAGGTGGGCTCGGGTCCCTCCCGCAGACCGCCTGGGCGTGCCGGTGAGCTGCAGCAGCACTGAAGTAAGTGGTGGAGCTGGACTTTCGAACCCCCAGGTGGAGGGGGGGACACAGGGACTCGGGTTGTGGCTTGGCCAGAGGGCTGAGTCCGGGAGGAGACGTGGCGCGTCCTGACGGTGGCAAGAGGGACAAGCGGTGAGCCCCAAGGAAGTGCGACAGCGCACGCCAGTGTCTGCTTGAGCTAATTCCAGACCAGCAGCAGGAGGCGCCAATCCAGTGGTGAGTGCTGCAAGCTGTCACACCCACATGCACCAGGGGACCCCACCTTACCCCAGTCCATAGGGCTCTGGGGGAAAAGCAGCTGCCCAAACCCAATTCACACCCCAGGGCTCAGGGTCACCCAGTCCCAGTCTGTAAGCCGATTACTTGAAGTACCTGGGGGTGGGTACAGGGCTAGGCCAAGACCGGAGCAGTCACAAGGGCCTTTTTCGACTCTGAAAATGCTCCCTTGCCCTCTGCCACCCACAGAAATGGCTTCTCTTTCTCACCCAGCCTGTGCAGTGGTTTTGCAATAATGGCCAATCCACAGATGACCCCTGTGTAACAGGAGCCGAGTCCGACAAAACACTGGCCTTCTGTCAGTGTCTGGGGAGCCATAAGTGGAAACTCCCTCCTCATTGACTCCTTGACTCTCGGGAACAACTCGTGTTTCTTTGGGTGTGATCTCAATGTGGCCCCAGCGCCTGCAGCATAGCACAGCCATTTACAGACGGGTCGGTTCCTCTCAAAGGTTTCAGCACATGCCAAGAGCTCACCTTGGGCTGACAAACAGGCTGAAGGGGCAGGCCAGGCGACCCCCTCTCTGTTACCCTCTCCAGGGCAGCTGGGACATGGCACCAGCCAAAAGCCCTCATCTCAAATTGCCACAATCTTTGTCCTGCTGCGGACGCCATCATCCCTGTGTCACGGAACTGTAGATCAGAGCTCTGCCCACAGCTTGGAGGAGCCCCTTCCATGGGCCAGCCCCCCAGGGCTATCTCTCGTCCTCATCCAGGGTCAGCCTCGCGTCCTCCCTCTTTCCCCAGACTCAACCTCTGGGTCTGCGCCACTCCTGCTTCACACGCGTCCAGCTGCCAGAGCCTCGCAGAGCCTTGCCCACGCTGCGGGGACCTATGCATCTCCCCAGTGTCTGCAGGGCCACTCCTGCCAGCTCTATTAGTCAGGCCTGCAGGTAGCACAGAGAAATACAGGTCAAAGCAGAGCCCAGCCCAGCTGCAGTGAGCCCCAAATTCAGGCTCTGGCTCACTGTGACTTCCCTCTTCAGTCAGTTCCCAAGAGAGAGCACCCAGACCCCATCCAAAGCCAGCTCCTTGTTCCCTCACCTTCCTGGCCTTTGTTCTCAGGCTGGGGACGGTTTCGGCTCCGCTTCCTTGCTGAAAAATGGGGCAATCCACGCATGAGTCATGGGAGTGTGCATTCTCTCTCTGCGGCTTCCTGGCTGATCTGGGTCAGTTTCGACCAGTTTCTTAACCACTCTTCATTCCAGCAGCCAGGGCAGTGATGTGCACCTCGGTCTCTTAGCTGTGGCCACACTAGCACTTACGTTGCGCAGGGGTGTGAAAAACAGCCCCTGAGCGGCATAGGTTTTGCTGACGTAAGCACTTGTGTGGGCAGCGCTGTCGGTGGGAGATGCTCACCTGCTGATGTAGCTACTGCTACTCATTCAACTGATTTGATTATGGCTGCGGGAGAGCTCTCTCGTGGCTACCCAAGCGCTCTTACAGCTGCACCCATACAGCTGCGCCACTGTAATTTTTCAGCGTAGACTAGCCTTAAGTCTGCCCTTAGAGCAAACACAATCCTTTTAACATCACCGGGTAGCAATTCAATGCATGGGGAAACTGAGGTGCACGCAGGCCTCATAAAAATACATCAGAAAATTCCCACTGCATCACACCCTGTCTTTCAGCGCCATGGCCACCTGCCAGTAACCACTGTTACATTGCAGTGTGGAAAACAAATTGGATCTGCTATGGCATCCGGGGCTCCTTGGTTGGTCGCTGCTGTAACTTCTAATTAAGCTGCTAGCAGTCTTTCTATGCTGTGATCCTGAGATCTAATCAACTCTTCTGCTGCCCATGCTGGCTGTGAATCGCTTCAGACTGCAAGGCGGGTGCATGGCACTTTGGGGGCATGTGGGGTCCCATCCAGAGTCCCATCCAGGGGGCTTCACAGAGAAAGTCCTGGCAGAGAAGGGGAGCTGGACCCTCCGAGGCCAGAGTCAGCAGGTGGCTGCACCGGTGTGTGGAGACCTGAGGGCAGACTCCAAGCACTAGAGTCTGGACTGGCTGCACCCAAGTGGTCCCAGAGCCCTGTTCCTGTAGGACACCGTCCCAGAGACACAGACTGTGAATGTCCTTACACCCCACAGATGTTGTGTGGGCTCCCTGGGCCATGGGGTGGCCTTAGGTTAGAGGAAAACACCTTTCTCATTTTTCCTTTTTTTTGTTTTGTTCATTACTGCTCAATAAACTGTATTGCTTTGAGCTGTATGCGTCGCTTAGTGGGTCAGGGAAGTGCCCAGTGCAGAGAGAGCTCGCCCGGGGTGGGGACGCCCTAGCCCCTGCCCTGAGTGACCATGACAAGATGGGGGGTTGAGCTCCCAGGAATCCTGGGCCCGGCCTTGTTGGGGTTATGGGGACCCTGCCACACAGGAGAGCAGGAGGGGAGCCCTCGAGGTCAGGCAGGCCTCTGGGTAAAGGGAGCGGAAGCGAGGACTCAGGTCCATTCTCTAGCCAGCTCCCCCGGGGCCATGTGTGAGCCAGGACCATTCCCCTGCTTCCAGTTCTTTCCTTTCTGTTGGTGGTAACAGACAACGGGGTGGTTTGATGCTGAGGAAACGTGACCCATGACTCTAGTGCTGGACCAGTGCAGCGGGAGCTGTAGGTTTGTTGGCTCGTGAGTGCGGGGGCTGAGTCTTAGCCAGAAAGGCTCTTTGCCTGTTGTTGAGCATTTAGACTGAGAGCACTGTGCTGGAACAAGCCCTATCGCCATGCTAGGAGCTCACCACACCCCCTTCTCCAGATACTTTCTTCTGCACCAGCAGTTTGCCAGATTCACTGGTTCTTCTTCGGGTCTCTGTCCCTATGGATGGTTCACCATAGGCTGTGTGCACCCGTGTGCTCTCTAGTGAGACTGCAGTCGTCTGTGGGCCCATCCCTGTGCAAAGCAGCGCTTGTGCTTCGAACAAGGGCACATCAGGAGGTACGAGCCTGCCCCTGCTCTAATCCTTCTCACCCACTGGTGCTTGGGATGGCACGTCCTGCTGTCTGCTGTACTCAGCTTCCCGCCTTTCACCTTGGGAACTGGTCCTGTCAGTTCTTAGTTACTGCAGCGATTGCAGCTTGGCTTTATTTATTTTCGTTTCTTTACTCCATTCATTTTATTTAGCACCGTTGTGCTGGGGGGGGAACTTCCTCCCCTTTTCTGGGTCCTTTCGTCTGTGCTGCAGCTGAAACCCCGTCAGCACCGGTAAAGGTCCCTTCCCGTGGTGACGGAGATACCAGGTGCCCGTGGTGTGTGGGGGACTGTCTGGGTTATAAAGGCAGACCCAAGAAGGACAGGCAGACCTGACTTAAGCTCCTGTTGATGGAACGTGCTGTTATACTTAGAAAAGACTAGCATGATTTTATTCAGGGGGACAAGGCACTATGCCACATTTATTGTACATGTAAGAATATTAAAAAGCCGTCACATTCACACACATTCACAAGGTTCTGCGAGCTGCTGGGATATAATGACCAGCCGTTTATACGAGCCGGCCTAGTGGCCAACTAGACTGGGCATGAGGAGGGAGCCGGGCCTCTGTCAGACATGAATCCAATGCTCCAGGTGACAATTGCAGAATGAGACCCAAAGTTTCTATGTTTTTACCCATCTTTGATACTCGCCGGCTCTCATGTGAGTCTATGGGCCTGGCTGTGTCTTGCTGCCTCTGGATTCACTATAGTTGGTAATTACCAGCTAATTGAAAGCCTGACGATTCTCTTATTGCTGTACTTTGTTCCCAGGGTGGATCCTTCTGTACTTTAGAGTCATTGAGAGGCATCCTTCGGCCTTCAGGGTTAGGATGGTAGTCGGTGTCTTTACTCCCCTTTCTGCTGTTAGAGCAGTTCAGGTGGGTGTCTTTTTATGCCCTGCTCGTACATTCCTCACTCACACAACGAGAATTTATCAAGATATTTTTAGGTTCAATAGGAACGTTTCAGGAAAGAGCTTGCTTCAAGAAACTAACCAGATGGAGTCCACTAATGCTGTACTAACCAGTGCTATACCATACTCATAACCATTTCTCTCTACCTCTGTCTCACTTATGCAATAGAGCAAGGCGTCTCCAGCTGATGTGTTTGCAAAGCTCCTAGGGAGGGCTCACGCTACGAATTAAAAAGTTTAAAGCTGCGAACTAACTGAACATGGTGGGTTGCCCCTTTTATAGAGCCTGAGCTCTGCGTCCTCCTTCCATGTCCAAACTTAATTTCCTTACCACAAAATAGCAGGGCCCACTTACTCTAGAGGCTGGCAAGTTTGTGCATGTTAATGCCATATTCCTACCGATTAAGGACCATTAGCTTATTCTCACCTCAGTGGCCTACTCACATGCATTGTGTGGTACCTGTTAAGTTTATAGAGGCCATGAACGTAGGTAGCCTCCTACCTGTACCACCCGGCTTTAACGCATCCTCACTTATCTAGGCTAAAAGTCCCGAACATGTGTATGCTAACTTGCCTTAGCTCAACATACAGTATGTGGCCTGAAGGTTCCTTGCATTACAGCCAGAAATAATCGAGTACAGATCTATAAACCTATTAGAATAAAACAAACAAATAAACTCATAAGAAAAGATATATAGGCAAGCAAGCAGGATGGCCTAAGCTCTTCAGTGAACGCTCAAGGGCTCCAGAGCAACATTGTTATCACTGGCGCTCTATGTGCCTGCACAAAAAGGCATTTTAGGAAATCCCAAACTGCTCAAAGAGCAAGACCCATCCAGTGCCATCCGCATACCTTCTCTAAGCTCAGGGATCCTGTCTGGAGGAAGCCCGAACCACATAAACAAGGGCATCCCACCCCACATCTACTCAATTGGCCCTTCCTTCTAAGGCCTGGTCAATCAAAGTCTGCTTTTTGCACCAAAACAAGGGTGGTGTATGCACTCCAATCCCCCGCTCAGCCAATCTAACTTCCCTGATTTCTTGTTTAGTGGCAGAGAAGGTTTATGAATGGGACACGCTGCAGTGCCAGTGAAAAGCAAGGAACTGCAGCAGGGTACCAAAGGAGTAGGGAGTCAAACCATCACTCTGGTGCAGATCTCAGGAGGTCTCAACCTCCTGCTCACAGCAGGACTAACCTCAGCTAAATCATCCCAGCCAGGGCTTTGTCAAGCCGCAGCTTAAAAACCTCTAAAGATGGAGATTCCACCACCTCCCTGGGTAACCCATTCCAGTGCTTCACCATCCTCCTGGTGAAAAACATTTTCCTAATATCCAACCTAGACCTCCCCCACTGCAACTTGAGACCACTGCTCCTTGTTCTGTCATCTGCCACCCCTGAGAACAGCCTAGCTCCATCCTCCCTGGGACCCCCTTTCAGGTAGTTAAAGGCTGCTATCAAATCCCCCCTCATTCTTCTCTTCTGCATGCTAATCAAGCCTAGTTCCCTCAGCCTCTCCTCATAAGTCTTCTGCTCCATCCTCCTAATCATTTTTGTTGCCCTCCACTGGACTCTCTCCAATTTGTCCACATCCTTTCTGTAATGGGGGGGGGGCAAAACTGGACACAATACTCCAAATGCAGCCTCACCAATGCTGAATAGAGGGGAATAATCACTTCCCACGATCTGCTGGCAATGCTCCTACTAATGCAGCCCAATATGCTATTAGCCTTCTTGGCAACCAGGGCACACTGCTGACTCATATCCAGCTTCTTATGCACTGTAACCCCCAGGTCCTTTTCTGTAGAACTGCTGCCTAGCTCGTCAGTCCCCAGTCAGTAGCTGTGCATGGGATTCTTCCTTCCTAAGTGCAGGACTCTGTACTTGTCCTTGTTGAACCTCATCAGATTTCTTTTGGCCCAATCCTCCAATTTGGCTAGGTCACTCTGTATCCTATCCCTCCCTTCCAGGGTATCTACCACTCCCCCTAGCTTAGTGTCATCTGCAAATTTGATGAGGGTGCAATCTACCCCATCCTCCAGATCATTAATGAAGGTGTTGAACAAAACTGGCCACAGGACCGACCCCTAGGGCACTCCGCTTGTGACCGGCTGCCAGCTAGACACGGAGCCATTGATCACTATCTATTGAGCCTGATGATCTAGCCAGTTCTCTATCCATTTTGTAGTCCATTCATCCAACCCATACTTCTTTAACTTGCTGGCAAGAATACTGTGGGAGACTGTATCAAAAGCTTTGCTAAAGTTAAGATATATCACATCCACCACTTTTCCCACATCCACAGAGCCAGTCATCCCATCATAGAAGGCAATCAGGTTGGTCAGGCATGACTTGTCCTTGATGAATCCATGCTGACTATTCCTGATCGCCTTCTTCTCCTCCAAGTGCATCAAAATGGATTCATTGAGGCCCTGCTCCATGATATTTCCAGGACTGAGGTGAGGCCGACATTGGCTGGTGCCAGATGCTTCAGGGGGAATGAACAGAACGAATAATCATCAAATGATCCCTCCTACCCAGAGCATGGGGTGCATCCTTGACCATCTTGGCTATTAGCCTTTGAGGGATCTATCCTCCAGGGAATTCTCTAATTCTTTTTTGAACCTAGAAATACACATGGCCTTCACAACAGCCCCTGGCAGGGAGTTCCACAGGTTGACTGTATGTTGTGTAAAGAAGCATTTACTTTTGTTTGTTTAAAACCTGCTGCCTATTAATTGTGTTGGGTGACCCCTGATTTGTGTGTTAAGTGAAGGGGTAAATAGCACTTCCTTATTCACTTTCTTCACGCCATTCATGATTTTATAGCCCTCTCTCATATCCCTGCTCAGTCATCTCTTGGTTGTTCCTGCTTCATGTTCCTCTGAGGCCCCAGGTCTCAACACAGGACAATTGATTCATTTGCTGCGAATCAACTACCTAAAACCATTTGTCTCATCTGGGCCATATTGTGATAGGGAAATTCCACACACTGAATTTGTAAGACACCTTCCCTGGCACTGATTCGAGTTATTAGCCATAATGAAATCCAAACTAGTAATTAGCTCATCCCCTCTCTCCGCTGTCCAGACTTTTGCTCAAATTCCAGCGCTCCAATTCCCCAACCCAATTTCCCATGTTTGGACAGGTGCCAATTCTCCAGTCACTGGCTCCATTTAAGACCAATTAGATGGCTCAATTTCCTAGCATTGTTCAACTTCCATCTTCCTCACTAGCTGGTCCCTCGCCTGGTGCCCTGCTGCAAAGAAAGATTCAAATGCAGCAGCAAGTCCTACAGCCTCCCGGAGGACTTTGGCTCCCTTCCCTGCAAGTCATCTGTAAGTCCACAACCAGCTGAGCACATCTATAAATTGGCTCATTGACAGTCTATCCTGGAGGGCTCGTGGTATCTGCAGATGCTTTGCCAGGTCAGGTGGAGTTTCTTCTTTCCCGCCCGAGCCCTTAGCTGTGCCCTGGCAGCGCCGACTGATGGCTAGCTCCGGACGGAAGTAGGCCATGCTCCAGAGCTGGCATTTTCTTTGCTGGGGCAAGTCCTGCTGCACTGTCAGAGCTGGGCCACTGAAGCTGGCTGCTAAAAACCCTCCTTTTTGCCCAGCTCCCCAGCCATTCATTTGTGCTCGGTGTTGAGCTGAGCCAAACCCAGTGAGCTTTCACCCCAGCACTCTGCCAGCAGGGTCCTGCACTCAGCACCGTGGACACGCTGGAGGAGTGTGAGCAGGCTGGCTGGGGGCCAGCAGGGTGAGCGTTACTGAAAGGGCTGCAGGTTTGAGCCTGGCACAAGCCCCATGGAGGGAGAGGGCCTGGGGTGGGGGAGCAGGGGAGGGCTGGGACGGGACCAGCCCTGGGAATAGAGCTGCCCTGGGGCTTGTCTGGCTCTCCGCAGGGGCGCTGGCTGGCCAGGTGTCTGGGGAATGGGACGGGGCCGGAGCAGCACTTGTGGGTGGCCTATAGGCTCTCTTCCTTTGACTCAGCTTGGCCCCCCCAGGCTGCCCTCAGCAAAGGGGCAGGTGGGGATGCTCCAGGAGGGACCGTCCCCCAAAGCAGGGGGGCATTGGGAGGTCTTGGCGAGATCCAGGCTGGTGGGACAGGCTGACCTGGTGTCCAGGAGCAGTTATTCTTTGCAGGGGGCCAGACAATGCGTCCAGGGCTGGCGGGGTGGGGAGCAGGAAGTGGGGGAAATCTTGCTGTGGTTTCTGGTCAGCGCAATGTTTCCTGTTCCCCTTTCTCAGCAGGGGCTGTGCACTGTCCGTGCTGGTGCCTGCATTATCCTGCGCAGGGCGGGGAGAGTGGATCCCAGCGCCAAGAGGGAGTCACCGTCCATCGCCTGCTTCAGATCTGGGTGCGGCAAACGCACGTGAGTCAGCCCCTCCCGTCACCGCCCGGCCCCCTTGCCCCAGGAGAAGGGTCCAGTGCTGGGAGGGCCGGCCGCTGCGTGCGGCGTACAGAGGGGCAGCATGGGTCCCCAGCCTATCCCTGGGGACACGGCTCCAGCTGCTGTGGGTCGGACTGAGTCTCCCCTTCTGCCTCGCTCCCTTGCCCTGTTCTGCCCTCGCCACTGCGCTGCAGGGTCTCTGGTCTCCCCCCACGAGCGGCTGGGCCAAGCAGGCCATGGGCAGCTCAGTTCCCTCTGCTCAGGGATTGGTCCCCCGGGCCCGGTGACCAGCATGTGCATGTGGCGGGGATGCCAGGACTGAACGCAAAGCTCCTCACCCCACAGTGTCCAGGCCCCTCAGAGCCACACAGAGGGGCTGCCCCCAGCCCACGGTGCCCTCAGAGCTGTACCGAGGGGCTGCCCTGACACAAAGGCTAACGTCCTTGCAGCGCTGTCTGACCAGTGCCCCAGGGCTCTGGGCTGGGCTGTCCTTCAGGCTGGGGTTCCAGAGACATCCCCAGGGGAGCATCTGCGCCGGTCCTGCCCACATCCTCACCCCATTGGCTGCATCCCTGCTTCGCAGCATCTGCCTGCTTGGCTGTGACTCCCTGGTGAGCTGCTCTCCCCTCAGCCCCCGAGGGCCACGCTCTGCCACCTTGGCTCCCCTGGACCTCAGCCCCTTTGCTATAGCTGCTAAGAGTAGCTGGGGCACAGAGCTCCCTGCCCCGGGGCTGTGTGCTCCGGCCTGGAGGGCCAAGGAATTCAGCTGTTTGGCACCCTGCTGAGGTGGGCTGGGCTGGGCGCCCCCCTCCAGCAAGTCCCGGTACAGGAATTGTCTATTCAGGCTGATCCACCTCACCCCTGACCCTGGCAGCCCCCCACGCACTGGGTGGGGCTTGGGAGCTTGGTCGCTCTGGGGTGCTGCAAATAGCAGCAGACCCAGAGTCTATTTCTAGCAGCACCACTTCCTCCCTCTGCGACCATGGAGCAGCCGTGGCCTTGAGAGCAGGCGCCCAGCCTGGGGCAGCTCACACAGAAGGCTCAAGTGGGATTAGGTGGGGCCAACGTTCACCCCCTCCCCTCCAATTTGAATCCATTTTGCAAGTCAGATTTGGTGGGGCTGCATGTCAAATTGTCACTGCCATCCAGCAGGCGATTGTGCCACACACCCCATGTCTAGATTCCCCTCCATGGAAAGGGGGCTGTGCTGCAATCCCCTATCCCCAGGACTGTCATGTCCAGATTCCCCTTGATGCGGGGCTGTGCCTCTGGGCCCCCATCCCCTCGCTGCCAGGGCTGCCTGTCCAGATTCCTGGGGTCAGCAGTTCCTTGGAACCCTTCCAAGAAACAATGCAGGGAGAGGCAACCCTGGAAAATGCAAAGGGGAGCTGACCACAGGCAAATGAGCTGAAGGAAGCTGTGGTGGGGGTGCGGACTGGGGCACTGGTGTACGTTTCATGCACTGAGCACCCCAGGGAAGGAGTGTTCTCTGGGGATTGTTCAGGGATGCTTTACTCTCCCCTCTTCATGTGCAGGGGGAGAGGCACAGGGCTCTCTGCGGCCAGCACCATGGGCTTCGGGACAGAGCTGTGCGGCCCCCAGGGGCACAGTGCCCTGCTACGGCTGCAGGACGTGGAGCTGCGCCTCCTGGAGCTGATGAAGAAGTGGATGGCGCAGCGAGCCAAGAGTGACAGGGAGTACGCGGCACTGCTGCACAACATGTTGTGCCATCTGGAGAAGCAGGAGGGCTCTGGGCAGCCCTGGCCACGAGAATACAAAAGCCAACTCAACGAGGTAAGGAGCCTGCCCTGGGCGTGGCCAGGTCTGTAAACCAGGCCCTGCAGCGGTCCAGCCCCACGTCCCTGGGCAGCAGAATGCCAGGGGTTGCAGCCTCAGCTAGACATGAGATGGGCTGGGATCTGCCCTGTCTCTAGCCGGAATGAGTCCCCTGGAAAATGGCTTCCCTTCTGCACCTGCTCCCAGCCCAGGGCAGAGTGGCCGGGTCCCTCTGTACCACTGCAGTGTGCTATGCAGTCCAGTCGCTGGCATGCTGAGCTGGAGGGAGCAAAGGCGGGGGGTCTGGCACACTGTGGGCTGTGGCTTCTGTTGGCTCCAGAGGCCCTGAGAACACACCCCAGGGAGTGCATGTGAATGCGCCAGAAACCCCCTTGCTTTGGAAAGGCAGGTGTGGCCGTCCGCCCCCGTTCCCGGGGTGAGGGTGAGGGGCACTGTCGGGAGATAGTGCTTAGGGTGTGCTACAGACCACCGGGATCCGGTCTGGACATGGATAGAGACCTCCTTACTGTTTGTAATGGAGTAAATACTACTGGGAGCTGTGTGATTCTGAGAGACTTTAACTTCCCAGACAGACTGGAAGGTTAGTGCTAGTAATAATAATAGGGCTCAGGTTTCCCTGGATGTGATAGCTGAGAGATTCCTTCACCAAATAGTTACTGAACCAACAAGAGGGGTGCCATTTTAGGGTTGGTATTGGTGAGTAGTGACGATCTCATAGAAGAACTGTTGTAGGGGACAACTTTGGTTCAAGTGACCATGAGCTAATTCAATTAAAATTAAATGGAAGGATAAACAAAAATAGATCTGTGACTAGGGCCTTTGACTTCACAAGGGCTAGCTTTAAAAAATGAAGGGAATTAGTTGGGGAAGTGGACCGGAGTGAAGAACTCATGGATCTAAAGGCGGAGGAGGCTTGGAATTACTTCAAGTCAAAACTATCTGAAGCCTGCATCCCAAGGAAGGGGAAAAAATTCACAGGCAAGAGTCATAGACCAAGCTGTATGAACAAGTATCTCAGGCAGGTGATTAAGAGAAAGCAGAAAGCCCACAAAGAGTGGAAGATGGGAGGGATCAGCAAGGAAAGCTACCTCTTGGAGGTCAGAACATATAGAGACAAAGTGAGAAATGACAAAAGCCAAGTAGAACTGGACCTTGCAAAGGGAATTAAACCCAATAGTGAAAGAGTCTATAGCCATATAAACAGGAAGGGAATAAAGAAAAAAGAAGTGGGACTGCTAAGCACTGAGGATGCTAACAGTTCCTATTTTTAAGAAAGGGGAAACAATGATCCAGCTAATTACAGGCCTGTTAGTTTGACCTCAATAGTATGCAAGGTGTTGGAAAAAATTTTGAAAGAGAAAGTAGTTAAGGACATCGAGGTTAACGGTCATTGGGACAAAATACAACGTGGCTTTACAAAAGGTAGATCGTGCCAGACCAACCTGATCTCCTTTTTTGAGAAGATAACAGATTTTTTAGACAAGGTGAATGCAGTGGATCTAATTTACCTAGATTTCAGTAAGACATTTGATACGGTTCCACATGGGGAATTATTAGTTAAATTGGAAAAGATGGGGATTAATATTAAAACTGGAAGGTGGACAAGGAACTGATTAAAGGGTAGGCTACAAGAAGTCATACTGAAAGGGGAACTGTCAGGCTGGAGAGAGGTTACTAGTGGAGATCCTCTGGGATCTGTCTTGGGACCAATCTTATTTAACCTTTTTATTACTGACCTTGGCACAAAAAGTGGGAGTGTGCTTGTGACGCGTCCATGTCTAGGGTAGCCACCTGAAAATGCCAAGGTCAGGGCAAGCTGTAAAAGGAGAGCAGATTCTCCCAGCACTGGTGGGTGACGTTGAAGTCAGACTTCCCAACCAGCCACAAACAGTGCTTCTGATTCCCCCCACACTGGTTATCAAGAAGCCAAAATAAACATACACACAGCCCCCTTTGCTGCGTTTCAATCTCTGGCTCCCAACCAGCCACTAGGTCCAGTAAAGAGACCAGTTATTTAAAACTCTGTGCTCTTTACCAAAAAGGTTTTTCCTGACCCCAAAGTGTCAGCCACCGTACCAGATCAATAGAAGTTTGGATCTTACTCAAAATACCATGCTGCCAGCCAATCCTTTAGTAACTAAAACTAAAGGTTTATTATAAAAAGAAAGAAACAAATTATAAAAGAAGTGTTAAAGGATTAAAGCAATCAGACACATACAATTGATTTGAAAGTCCATATATATCAGATTTCTAATAAAATTGTGGAGTTTGCTGGCTTTTAGAGCCCCTCTGGTGTGCATCCAGTACCTGGATGGTCTCAGTCCTTTGTTTCACAGTTTCAGTTCAGTTGTAGATGAGTTGATGCAGAGGTAGGCTGAAGACAAAATGGATGTGGTACAGCTGCCTTTTATATCCCTTGGCCTTTTTCATGCTGCTTGTGGAAATTTACAGGAATAAGATCATAGAATCATAGAATATGGAGTCCAGGGCCATATGAGTAAGTCCTGATGACTCATCAGGTATATCGCTGGCTTCTTCCCCTGGGCCCCTGTACCTGTGAATTTCTTAATGGGCCATTAAGCAGGCCTAGTGCTGCAGCCATACAGCCCAATTTGAAATACAGATATATCAACCATACCCACAACTTCCATTACACACACAACACACGAACATAAACATCATCAGCTTACTGAGCACGTTACAGCCTTTCCAATGGGACCTGACAGGGCATGGTCTATATGAATTATGATGATTTTGACATATTGATGTTAAATAATATAGTAACCCCACCTCCAATCCAGCCAGTGTCACAGTGCTAATAACGTTTGTGGATGACACAAAGGTGGGAGGCATTACTAACACTCAGAAGGATCGGGATATCACACAGGAAGATCTGGATGACGTTGTAAACTGGAGTAATAGAAATAGGATGAAATGTAATAGTGCAAGGGCATGCATTTAGGAACTAATAACAAGAATTTCTGCTATAAGCTGGGGAGGCATCAGTTGGAAGTGACAGAGGAAGAGAAGGACCTGGGCGAATTGGTTGATCACAGGATGTCTGTGAGCCGCCAATGTGATGTGGCCATGAAAAAAGCTAATGCAGTCCTAGGATGCATCAGGCGAGGTATTTCCAGTAGAGATAGGAAGGAGTTCGTACCATTATACAAGGCATTGGTCATCCCTCATCTGGAATACTGGGTGCAGTTCTGGGCTTCCATGTTTGAGAGATGAATTCACACTGGAACAGGTGCAGAGAAGGGCCACTAGGATGATCTGGGGAATGGAAAACCTGCCTTCTGAGAGGAGACTCAAAGAGCTTGGCTTGCTTAGACTAACCAAAAGAAGGCTGAAGGGAAATATGATTGCTCTCTATAAATACATCAAAGGGCTAAATACCAGGGAGGGGGAGGAGTTATTTAAGTTGAGCACCGATGTGGACACAAGAACTAATGAAGATAAACTGGCCATCAGGAAGTTTAGATTTGAAATTAGACGAAGGTTTCTAACCATCGGGGGAGGGAAGTTCTGGAACAGGGTTCTAAGGGGAGCAGTGGGGGCAAGAAACCCAGCTGGCTTCAAGACTGAGCTTGATAAGATTATGGAGGGGATGGTGTGATGGGACAGCCTAGTCTGGCAGTTGACTGATCTTTGACTACTGCTGGTAGTTGTGCCAATGGCCTGTGAGGGGATGTTAGAGGGGGCGGGCTCTGAGTTACTACAGAGAGGCCTTTCTGAGTGTCTGGCTGGTGAGCCTTGCCCACACGCTCAGGGTTTAGCTGATCGCCATATTTGGGGTCAGGAAGGAATTTTCCCCCAGGGCAGATTGGCAAAGGCTCTGGGGTTTTTTTTGCCTTCCTCTGCAGCATGGAGCATGGGTCACTTGCTGGGGATCCTATGCACCTTGACATCTTTAACCCACGATTTGAGGACTTCAGTAACTTAGTCTTAGGCCAGGGTCTGTTCCAGGAGTGGGTGGGTGAGGTTCTGTGGCCTGTGTTGTGCAGGAGGTCAGGCTAGGTGAGCATAATGGTCCCTTCTGACCTTCGAGTCTATGCGTCTATAGAGGGGGACCAGAGAGCAGCCCATTCCCATCAGCCAGTCAGCCAGGACCCTGGCACTGTGGGCGCGGGGGGATGGGGGGGCATTGCAGGAGCCCTGGGCCTCCTTCACAGTGCTCAATCCTGGCTGGGAGGGGGTGGAGAAGGTGCTGGCTGCAACCCTGAGGCTTCTCTAATGGATACTGTGGGCCAGGCTCAGGAGCTGCCAAGGCAGGTGAAAGCCCCCCCCGGGGCTTTACTTCTCCAAACCAGCTTGGGCTCACAGAGGTGCTGCTGAGTGTGGCTCCAGCTCTACGTTGTAATTTCCCTGCCCCAGGCCAGCTGTGGGTGGTTCATCACAGTGTAGATGTACCCCCTGGAACCCCAGCTCCTTTGTTCCCACAGCTCACCAGTTACACTGCAGAATCCGGCTCTTCGCTAGAGACAGCAGGAAGATGTGTATTTACCAGAGATTGACACGCCAGCAAGCAGAACTACTGGGAACAAAGGGCAAAATAGAATCAGAACTTGCATCCTAGAGCCTAACCTTAGCTAATAAACCCTTGGCCTGGCATCACATTTCCAGCACTGGACAGCCAGGCTTGACTGGGCCCTTCCGCTCTGGAGACAAGCCCACTGCCCTCTGCCTCCTCAGTGGCAAGATCCAACCTTTGTCTCTGGTATCTACAGCTATGCGCCAAAAATGCATTGGCAGCACTTGCAAACATGGCCCCAGCTGCTTCACTCAGAGGGGCTGCCATCACTTGGTCAGCATTTTACTCAGCCTAAAGGGGTCCATTGGTGAGCCCTGCTGTACTCACTGTCCATGGACACAGACAGAAACAGCTGTTCCCCACAAGCCCCATTCACAGACCTCAGGACAGCCCTGTAATTACTGGTGCATTACCAGGGGTTCTCCAACTGGGGGCCATGAGGTTATTATGGGAGGGGCGCGAGTTGTCAGCCCCCCACACATGCCGGTAAGGATGGCATGGGGGGGTGTCAGCCTGAAATATTTTCAAAGGGGGTCCCAGCAAAAAGAGTTTGAGAACTCTGCGTAGCCAGACAGATTTCACTTGGGTGCTGCCAGCCAGAGGGACACAGCCATGTGGTGGAGATGTCACGTGATGCTCTGCGGTGGCCTAGGATGTAGCTGCCAGTCCCAGGGGCTCGCTGTAACCCTGCTGTAACCCCAGTGCCCCCTGCCTCTTGGCACCAAGCGGGCCCAGGGTCAGAGCTGCTCAATCACCCCTAGTTTGCTCTGCTCGGGCACCCCACAGATACCCCTCGTCTCCCCTATTGCCCTCCTCAGCCTCCCCCGTAATCTGCCCCCAAGCTCTTCTGCCACCACATGCTCTCCCCTCTCCTGGCAGTCCTGGGGGGTGCTGGTGAGCCAGACGGAGGTGCTGAGCCAGATCTTGCGACGCCATGCAGAGGACCTGGTTGCAGGGCCCCTGGACAAGCTGAGCCTGCTGATCCGTGACAAGCAGCAGTTGCGCAAGAGCTACAGCGAGCAGTGGCAGCAGCTGAGCCAGGCCTACACCAAGGTAGGAGGGGCCCTGCTCTATCCCCGGGAGCTCTGCAGGGAGCCGTGGGCAGGGTGCAGGGGCTGGTCGTGAGACCCTCCTTCCCTGGCTGAGCTGCGCCCGGCGCCCTCATTCCCAGGCTGTGCTGGGCGCATAGTGCTGCTTCTGGCCACTCTTCGGGGCTCTGCCTGCCCCCCGTCACCCCTCCGTGGGCTCAGCCCAACCCCCATCACCCCTCTGGGATCCACCCTGCCCCATCACCCCGCCGGGCTCTGCCCGTCCCCCATTCCTCCTATGGGACCCACCCGGCCCCAGCCCCTTCCCCTGGGCTCCCGCTGTGTGGCACCGGGGTTACGCACCCGCACGGCGGGTTTCTGTGCCGTTCGCAGACATGCCAGCAGGAGATGGAGAAGCTGAAGTCTCAGTACCGGAGCCTGGCCCGGGACAGTGCCCAGGCCAAGCGCAAATACCAGGAGGCCAGCAAAGGTGGGTGCAGGCCCCGGGGCCCCTGCGGCACCTCACACAGCCCCAGCAGCCCTTCCCCAGCCCCATGCTCCTCCCAGCCTGAGTGGGGGAACGTGGCACCGAGCCACCTGGGATGCCAGCAGTGGGGCTGCTCTGGCTGTGTCGGCTGAGGCCAGCCGACCCCCAGGCTCCCTGTGGAGAAGCCCCATGGCCCTGCCACCTCCTGGCTCCCATGGCCAGCGAGGCCCTTCGAGACTCAGTGACCCCGCTGGCTGGGCCCCACCTAGCCCTGGGCGCCGCACGGGGCTCCCTTCCCGCCGGCAGGGGCTGTGGGAATTGGGCTGCGCACCTCTCCCAGGGCTCCCTGCATCTGCCGCTCTCCCCCAGACAAGGAGCGGGACAAGGCCAAGGAGAAGTATGTGCGGAGCCTGTGGAAGCTGTACGCCCTGCACAACCAATACGTGCTGGCGGTCAGGGCCGCGGAGCTGCACCACACGCTGCACTTCCAGCAGGCGCTGCCCACCCTGCACCGCTCCCTGCACGGCCTGCACCTGGAGATGACGCTCATCCTGTAAGGGCCCGGCCGGGCAGCCCACCCCTGCACACCCCACATCCCGTACACACGCGCCCCCGCCCCAGCTAGCCCGCAGATGTGCCTTGGACCAGGAGCTGGCGGGAGGGGCTGGGGCCCAGCGAGCAGAGCACAAGGCAGCCAGGCCCCCGGGTGGGTGTCCTGGGGGACTTGCTGAGGACCCTGCAGGCCAGGGCACCCAGCCCAGCCCCGCTGACCCTGTCGCGGGGCCAGGGCTGAGGCCGCTCCTCCAAGCCCCAGGCCAGGCAGCAAAGTGCACCAGGGTAACGGCCACTGGGGTGAGCAGCAAGGGAGGGTCTGCTGCATTTAGTCAAACCCACAGGTAGTGGTGGGAGGGACCTCGGCTGATGGGGGCTTGTGGGGGTGGAGCCCCTAGGCGATGTAGGATAGGACACAGGTGAGGGGGACTTGTGGGTGGCCCCTGGGCAATAGGGGGTGGGGTGCAGGTGAGGGGGATCTGTGGGTGGCCCCTGGGCAATAGGGGGTGGGGTGCAGGTGAGGGGGATCTGTGGGGGGCCCTGGGCAATGGGGGGTGGGGTGCAGGTGAGGGGGATCTGTGGGTGGCCCCTGGGCAATGGGGAGGCGCAGGTGAGGGGTGCTGGGGTTGCAGTCCTTGTGACCCACATCCCACAGGAAGGAGATCCTGCAGGAATACGCTGAGGTCAGCAGCCTGGTGCAGGACGAGGTGGTGGCTGTGCACCAGGCGCTCACTCGCACCATCCAGGCCATCGACCCCGCCACCGAGTACGTCAGCTTTCTGGAGCAGCACAGGTTCGGCTCCCCCCTCCCACCCGCTGTAGGCGACACCCAGCCTTTAAACAGCCCCCTTGGGCCCCTCTGTGCCTTCCCCCACAGCCTCACCGCCTTCTCCATCCAACCTGTGGGGCTCCAGCCTCCTGAGCTGGCCTTGGGAGCCTGGCCCACCCCGGGGCTTGAGCCAGCCAGGCCGGCTCCGGCAAAGAAGCCGAGGTGAAAGCACCGGCCATTCGGGATGCCATGCAATTCCCCAGCCAGGCTGCAGCGAATCCCCTTTCGGGCTCTGCTGCTCCCTGATCCCATTGTTAGTCCCAGGGGAGAGCAGCCAGCTTCCCAGAGCCCATCTTCTGGCCCCCGACTCTCTCCGCTCTTGCCCTGGGCCTTGCCCGGCTGTGGGGCCTCCTCCCTCTGGGCTGTGGTTTGCTAGGTGTCCAGGGCCTGTCCGCTGGGGTTGTGGATGGCCATGGGCCACTTTGAGCAGGTTCCAACCAGTCCTTAATGCCTCTGGCCCAACCAGCCAGCCTCACCCTCCCTCATGTCCAGCACTACCCCCAAGAGCAGACGTAATACTTGCCCCACTGGGTAGCAGTGCAAAGTGTGGGGGAAACTGAGGCACGTGAGGGATTCATAAACCTATGACAGACAATTCCCCCTTTGTCAGAGCCCTGCTCTCCTGGGGTGGGCACAGTACCTCGGCGGCCAGGGCCTGGCAGGGCAGGGCACAGGAAGGCGGCAGCATGGTCAAAGCAGAAGGCCCCGGTCCTGGCCCCAGACCTGTGCTCCCCCAGGGCTGGCAGCTGGTGGCAGGTGTGCTCAGAGCCCTGTCCTCCCAGGTGTGCAAATGAGATCCCACCCATGGTGACCTTCGACGAGAGCCTGCTGGAGGAGAGTGAGAGCCTGGAGCCTGGCGAGCTGCAGCTGAACGAGCTGACCATCGAGAGCGTGCAGCACAGGTGAGTATGGCCACAGCTGAGTGGGCCCTGGGCAGGGGGATATGAGAGGCTCCTGGAGGGCTGCGGCAACTGGGCTGTGTGCAGCCCACCTGGCTCCCCAAACCTCCCCAGGGTGTCCGGGCCCATCAGGGATCCCCCTGGGCTAGCTGGCGCTGTCTCTTGCAGCCTGACGGCTGTGGAGGACGAACTGGCCACTGCCGCTGAGACCATGAGCAGCAAAGGGCAACGCGTCCAGGACCTGCAGGCCGAGCTCCTTGGCGAGGAGCAGAGTGTGGGCCCCCGGGAGCGGTGAGATGGAGCGGTCTGGGGGCCCGGGGAGGGGTGAGACGGGGTGAGACAGGGGATGTGACCTGGGTGGTGGTGGTGAGAGACTCAGGGTCAGAGACCTCAGGAGTGGGGCCAAGAGATCTGGGGAGCAGGAGATCCGTGGGGGAGCAGTGAGGGCATCCCGGCCCGGGGGGGAAGCACCGGTAGCCACGCGGTTCGTTCAGGGATCCCCGTGCCTGGGGACGGCTGGGCCGGGCGGGCAGGGAGCTGTGGGCTGGGTGTGGGTGGAGGCTTCCCGGTGCCTGCTCCAAGCTGTGGCTGTCCCTGTCTCCGGCGCAGGCTGCAGCTGCTGGGGAAGCGCCAGGCCCTGCAGGAGGCACAGCAGCACTTCCAGATCTCCCTGTGCACCGAGGCCAAGCTGCGGGCCCAGAGGGACATGCTGCGCCGCAAGCTGGACCAGCTGGGCTCCAGCGACCCCCCGCCAGTCCTGCTCCTGCAGGACGACAGGCAATCTCTCTCCTCCCCGGTGAGTCCGTCCCGCCCTGTGCAGGGCCCCCCAGCGCCCCCGCCCTGTGCCCCACACCCCTGCAAGAGTTGGGGGGATGCTGTGTGGCTGGCCAGCGCAGGGAGCCTGGCACCATGGGCGTTTCTGCCTTGGAGATGCTCGGGTGCCAACGCTGGCCTGGCCTGGCCTAGCAGCTGCCCTGGGGAGTTGGTCTCGCTCAGAAATGTGGGTGCTGCTGTGTGGGGCAACTGCCCTGCTGGGTGCAGCCCACACCCCCAGTCCTGGCCACAGCCCAGCCTACATAGCGCCTCAGGCCTGCCAGGGACACGCCCGCACCTGGGCACGGGACTCTCCCAGCTGCACTGGCTCAGCCCCTCACTCTGCCCCCTGGCAGGAGCAGGAGCGCCCAGGAGCCAGCACACTGGAGACCCTGAGAAATCACATCTCAGGCATCTTCCGGCCCAAGTTCTCGGTGAGTGCCCCTGCCCCACTGCATTCCCCCTTCCCTCCCCTGCCCCACTGGCTTTCCCTTGCCTCCCTGCCCCATGGCATCCACTCTTGCCTCCCCCACCCCACTACCTCCCCCCTTCCCCTCTGCCCCATGGTTTCCCCCTCCCCTGCTGTGCCCCATTGCCCTGCCTCCCCTTCCATTTCCACCCCACTGCTTCCCCAGTACTTTCTCCCCTGCCCTACGGCGTCCGCTGCCCTCCCCACCACATTCCCTCCCTGTTCCCTCCTGCTCCTGATCCCCTCAGTCTCTGTGGGAAAAGTGGGTCTGGATCCCAGCTGCTCTGGGCAGCCCCATCTGGGTGCTGACGGGGTCCTTGGCCCCACAGTCGGCTGGCGCCATGTGGGGCTGCCCAGCCGCTGACCCTGGCTCTGTCTTCCAGCTGCCGCCCCCTCTGCCACTCATCCCGGAAGTGGAGAAGCCCCTGTGCCAGCAGGTCTGGTACCACGGCGCCATCCCTCGCATGGAGGTGCAGGAGCTGCTGCGCCACAGCGGGGACTTCCTGGTCCGCGAGAGCCAGGGCAAGCAGGAGCACGTGCTGAGCGTGCTGTGGGATGGGCAGCCCCGGCACTTCATCATCCAGACCGCCGACGTGAGTGGGCTGTGGGGCTGGGGCACCATGGGGCTGGGGTGCTGTGGGGATGGGAGCTGATGTGGGCGGCACACGTGGCTCTGCCAGGCCCACGCTGCAGAGCGTGCCCCAAGCCTGCTGGGGCTGTGGTGGGTCCATCCTGGGAGGGGGCTCCTGGAGGAGGCAGAGGTGCGCGGGTGGAGGGGGTTCCTGCCACTGTCCTTGCCAGCTGTGCTTCTGCCTGTGAGGGGGGGATGGCAGCGTGGGGTGTGGGGAGGTAAGAGGGTTATATAGAGAGTGTGGGGGCAGGGTAAGGGCTGTGGGGATGGATAGAGTGGGGGGTGGGATAAGGCATGGGGGGGTGGAGTATATGGGGGGAGGAAGGGGTAGCAGGGATGGGCAAGCAGGGGAGGCGGGATAAGGCATGGGGGTGGGGTACATGGGGAGAGGAAGGGGGTAGCAGGGATTGGGGAGGGGGAAAAGGGGATAAGGCATGGGGTGGGGTACATGGGGAGGAAGGGGGGAGCAGGGAGAGGTGGGCGGGGGAGGGAGGATAAAGAGGGGGTGGGGTATATGGGGGAGCAGGGACGGGCAGGAGGGGAGGGGAGCGGAGTGATCCCAGAACCTCCATCTCCCCAGGACATGTACCGGCTGGAGGGCGACAGCTTCCGCACCATCCCTCTGCTCATCGAGCATTTCCTGCAGAGCCGGCAGCCCATCACCAAGAAGAGCGGGATTGTGCTGGCCAAGCCAGTCCCCAAGGTGCCGCGCTGTGCCCCGTCACAGCCCCGCCGGGGGTGGGGAGACACCGCAGGCGATCGGCTCCGTGGGGGCACCGTGGCAAAGGGCACTGCCCAGGGCTGGGAATGGTGGCCGAGCCCGGCTGAGAGGCTCCAGCGGGACGCCAGAGGAATGGGCCCAGAACGCTGTTCTTTGTAAGACGGGTGGTGCGGGGCCCACATGCGATGTCTGCGCGTGGGGCGATGCTGCAGCTCCGTGTTCCTGGGCGGCGCATCCGCAGGCAGAGCCAGGTGGGCCCGGGCGTGGGTGACTCAGTTTCCTGCTCTTTGACTGGCTCCTTCTCCCGCAGGACAAATGGGTGCTGAACCACGAGGACGTGCTGCTGGGCGAGCGCATTGGCCGGGTGAGTGCAAGCCTGGGCCCGGCCATTGCGGGGCACTGCTCTGAGGAAGCCCATGGCCGGTCAAGGATCATGGGGGGCAGGGGGCAGTATGCAAATTAGTTCCCGCTTACTAAAAGCAACACATGGGCGGATTTCTAATTTCCCTTGTTGCAGCAAGACCCCCTGGGACCCACCAGTGCACGGTCAGGGGAGCTGCTCTGTGCCAGGGTCTCTGTGCAGCTCGGGGTATCTGCGGCCAGGCTGGCATCTCTGCCAGGCCTCTGAATCTCTCTCACCCTCAGCGGCGTGCAGACTCCCCCCTCACCCGCTGTGTGCCAGGCAACCCAGTCACATGGGCTGGGGGCTGCGTGGACATATGTGCTATCTCCCCTGCTGGCAGGCTGGGAGCCCGTTAGCCCTGCTCCAGCTCGTCCTTCGAGGCTGCCACATTGCAAAGGGGCTCCTCCTTTCGCGGTGCTGGCTGCAGTGCAACCTCTAGTGCCAGCCCTCCCAGCGACCTGCCTCAGAGCAGGGACTCCTGTGCTAGCCGTACACAGGGCAGAGGGGTCTTAAGCCCATGGGACTGTGGGTCTGGCCATGCTGCAGTCTGGGCTCTCTGCAGGGCGGGGGAACTTCTGCATGTGCTTTGTCTCTCAGGGTAACTTTGGGGAGGTGTTCAGTGCCCGCCTACGTGCCGATAACATGCCGGTGGCAGTGAAATCCTGCCGGGAAACCCTTCCACCGGAGCTCAAGGCCAAATTCCTGCAGGAAGCCAGGTCTGTGCAGGGGCCCCAGCTCCATGGGCGAGCCTTGTGGGAGTGGTTTCCACCCTGCCCCGGGAAGCTGCGCTGGGGGCACTTTGGGGTTCTGGGCTGGTTTAAACTTCAATTAAACAGGTTTTCTGGGTCCAAATCTTCTCCTGAAGCCTGGGGGACCCCAAAGCTGATAGACAGGGGACCCCCAACCCAGCCGGGACTGGGGCCTCCCAAACAAACCCAGCACAGATGGGGGGAATCCCAGACCAGATGGAAGCTGGGAGACCACACGCAAACCCCACAGGACTGGGGGACTCCTACTGAAATGTTCTAAGACAAGCCACCTTGCTGGGGCCTGCTGAATGTTGGACTGGCCCCGCTGCCCACGCCCAGCTGCCTGTGTTTGGGGGGTCCTGCCGTGTGCTGACGGGGGCCTGTCCCTGTCCCCAGGATCCTGAAGCAGTACAGCCACCCCAACATTGTCAAGCTCATTGGCGTCTGCACCCAGAAGCAGCCCATCTACATCGTCATGGAGCTGGTGCAGGGTGAGTCCTGTCCCCGCCTCCCTCGGCCTGCTCGTACCCTGGCCCCCGCCCGGGGAGCCTGCTTCCCACAGCCCCCAGCAAAGGGCTGGTGCCAGGCGCCTGGGGTCCTCAGCACTCACCTTCTCCCCAGGGGGGGACTTCCTGACCTTCCTGCGCAGCGAGGGGCAGTACCTGAAGGTGAAGGAGTTGGTCAGGATGACGGAGAACGCTGCTGCTGGGATGGAGTACCTGGAGAGCAAGCACTGCATCCACAGGTGAGCTCGCGGGATGCTCGGGGCCACACACACCCCACAGGCAGCGGCACTTGTGTACTGCTGTTGTGTGCGGAGACCCCAGCCGAGACCGGCCCCACGTGCTATGTGCTGCCCAGACACCAGCTGCCAGCAAAGCCCCCGAGTGTCCCAGGCACTGCCCATGTCCCACCTGAGCTCGGGGCCCCATGTGCTGTGTGGACATTGGTGCAGATCGGGGCCCAGAACCCCGGCTGTGCTGGTCTCTGTGTGTGATGCAAGGCTGTGGTCTGCCAGCGAGCACCTGTCCTGAGAGCTGGAAAGGCTCCCATGAGATGCCTCCTCGGTTAGTGCCCTGGCCTTCCCGCAGGAGCCGTGGCTCCGTCCCTGCCCTGGCTCACTGTTTCTGCAGCCCCCCTCAGCCCCAGAGCTTCCCACAGAAGGGAGCGGCCCCTTCCCATGTGATAGATGGAGCCTGGGGCCCAGGAACGGGCAAAGGTTCCCCAGAGAGCTGGAGAGTCCATGCTTCTCTGCCCATGCTAACCAGCAGGCCCTAGTGCTTCCAGGGCAAATGTTCTCCAAGCCCGTTAGTGCCCTCGGCCCCTTTGGCGCCTGCTGTTGGGTGAGGGGCAGGGCATGGCAGAGGCCTTTCAGGGTCTCTGTAGCCAGTAGTGTAGAGGGGTGTATGGCCACCCCTCTGCCTGGGCACGCGGGGCGGGACACTCAGGTGCTCTCCACCACAGGGACCTCGCAGCTCGCAACTGCCTGGTGACGGAGAAGAACTCCCTGAAGATCAGTGACTTCGGGATGTCACGGCAGGAGGAGGACGGGATCTACGCCTCCACGGGGGGCATGAAGCAGATCCCTGTGAAATGGACAGCTCCAGAGGCACTGAATTACGGTACCAGCGCGTCGTGGTGCCAGCCAGATAATGCTGCGCGGGTGCCCCCACGGCACCACCCGCATCCCTTGGTGCCGGGAGCAGCGGAGGCATGGAGGGTAGGGGGGAAGGAGGACACGCACAGAGCGAGAACCCAGGAGTCCTGGCCTGCCCTGCTCCTCGCGCTTCCCTCAGGCTCCAGCACAGGGGAGCAGGCACCAAGTTATTGCTGCTGGGATCGAAAGCCCTGCTCAGCCCAGGACATGCAGTTATTGGCTGGGGGTGGCTGGTCACGTGGTGTCCCCCCTGCTCGATCAGAGGGGCTGGGGCAGCGGCAAGGCGGTGGGTTGGATGCTGCAGGCCACTTAGACCCAGGGCGGTGTCGCTGCAGGGGGTGGGGGCTGCCCAGGCTGCCGCCCAGTTAGTGCCTGCATAGGAGTCTCGGGGGACCCTGTGCCCATGGCTGGGGCAGGCTCCCCGAAGGCCCCGTGCCTGAAGCCCACCTTCCCCCAGGCCGATACTCCTCAGAGAGCGACGTCTGGAGCTTCGGGATCTTGCTGTGGGAAGCCTTCAGCCTGGGAGCCACCCCCTACGCCAACCTGAGCAACACGCAGACACGCGAGGCTATTGACCAGGGTGAGCAGACTCCGACCCAGCCCTCTGCCCCATCGCCCATGCTGGAGGGGGGCCTGGGGCCCCACTGCCCCACCAGCGTGTCTGCGCGGTCCCAGCAGTGGCAGAAGCGGGACGGAGCCTTGCTGCCCAGAGTCCCAGCCCCTGGACCCTGCTGCAGGGGTGCAGATCGGGGCACCCTGTGACAACAGCCACCGGGTGCTGCTCTCTTGGGGGTCTCCCCTGCCCTGGGCCCCCTGACCCTGCCGCCCTCTCTCCCCAGGGGTGCGGCTGGACCTCCCCGAGCAGTGCCCTGAGGAAGTGTACAAGCTGATGCAGCGGTGCTGGGAGTACGAGTCATGGAAACGTCCCAGCTTTAGCACCATTCACCAGGAGCTCATCAGCATCCGCAAGAGACACCGGTGAGGGCTGGAGCCCAGCCCGCAGACCACACGCTCCCAGCCAGCCAGCACTGTGCCAGGAGACTCTGCCCACAGCTGGCCACATGTGAATGGAAGCTGTCAGCCACAGGCCTCTTGGGCAAAGACCATGGTGGACTCTCCCTCTAAGGCCCAGCTGGACAGGGCCCTGGCTGGGATGGTTTAATTGGTGTTGGTCCTGAGCAGGGGGTGGGACAAGACACCTCCTGGGGTCCCTTCCACCCCAATTGTCTATGATTCTATGCTGTTGCCAGCCTCCCCTGCTATGGCGCTGTGAACACTGGGCGTGACCGTCCATGGACTCAGGTTCCACCATGGCATGGGGCATTGCTGGCTCCACTCCTGCCAGCATCAGCCATCGGCCCTGCGTGGGCCCCGGCCAGTCACGGCTGCGTTTGCTGGCTCCAGGATGCGAAGAGACCCTTGGCCATGGGCATCTCTCAGCTGGCGTCTTCCAAGCCTGCGCGGCTGCGTCATCGGTGCCTGCGCCAGCTTTCATGGCTGCTGGGCTAAGCCTTTCTCTTCTGCTTTGTGTCTGGAGTTATGTCTTGTGTAATAAAAGCCCTCTTTTAACCCATTAGCAGCAGTGCTGTCACCAACGGGGCTGAGGCAAATGATACCTGCAGGGCCATGCTGGGTCCCTCCAGAAAAGTCTGTGGGGACCCATGGGGGGCCGTGGAGGTCAGAACTGGCCCCCTCTGCCTGTGCCAGTGCTCCTGGGCATCTTGGAGCCAAAGCTGCCGCCTGGGCTGGCAGGAGCATCTCCCTGGGGTTAGCGCTGCAGCATCCCTGTTGGGAGAAAGGCCAGGCTCTAGGCTTTCTGTGCATTGTCAGCAATTGGTGGCTACTCTAACCCGGCCCCTGTGTGGGCCACATGGGGGAGCTGTGAGCAGCAGAACATTTGCTATGGGCTAGACTGCGGGAGCCCAGCGAGGGCCTGTGACCAGGGGGTGCATGGGGCTGGCAGATAAAAGAAGCAGCTTGTCTGTGGTGCACAGGCGTGTGCCCAGCAACTCTGAGGTGCTGTGCCTTGAGCCCCATGCTACCAGGTGGGGACAGTTTCTCAGACCGGAGCGGCACAAAATGTCAGCCGGTCACGTGTGGCCCATGAGTTCTGCACAGCAGCCTCTCACTGTGGCGCTGGGTCCACTGGAGACCAGGGGGTCCACCCAGAATGCTGAAGGGGGTTATTCCCGGAGCCACGCAGCGCCGTGCGAGCATGGGTGCTGTGAGTCTGTGACACCGGTCTCGCTGTTTCCAGCTTTGCATGCACACTCCCAGGACCGGCACATGCAGACTGGGTGTGCAGTCACAGCCCTGTGACTGGAAACCTGGCCGTGGCAGCGCCAGCCAGCATCCCGCCTACACCTCCTCACTGGACTGCTGCACTCAGCTCCAGGCTGTGCAAACGGCTCTGAGCAGGGCCAGCATAGCCCTGGCTGGGTGAGGCTTGGGCATCTTGTGACTTAGGCAGGGCCCTGGCCCTCTGTGCTGCCAACGGCTCCCATTTCCATTGCTCTGGTCTCATGTATGGCCAGTGGCACCAATGAGGCCCAGGGCCCCACTGTGCTGGGCGCTGCAGCAACACAGAGCCAGGAGATGGCCCTGCCCCAGCAAGCCACAATCAGGGCTGGACGAGGAAGACAGGCACCTCCTGTAATGCAGGAAGATTGTCATAGTTGCATGTTTCCAATGCATGCCTCAGTTTCCCGCTGTGCTTTGTGTCACTGTGCTGCTACGGAGCTGCTATCCTCTGCTAATAAACAGTCCCGTGGCATAACCCCTGGGGGTCCCACTGCTCCCTCAGGATAGCCCACGCAGCCTCAACATCTCTGATCTGCGCCTCTGGGATCCAGCCTGTCATGCGGACTGCATTAGGAGGGGGGGCATTTGTGTTATTTGACATCAGTATGTCAACACCATAGTAATTCATGTGAGATATACCATGTCAGGTGCTGTTAGAAAGGTTATAATGTGCTGAGTAAGAAGATAATATTTGTGTTCATGTGTGATATGTGTGAGGGAAGTTATGGAGATCTTTGATATCCTGTATTTCAAACTGGGCTGTAAAAGACATACCCCAGACAGAGAGGCCACAGGACAATAGCCCGCTTAATGGCCCATCAAGACCTTAACAAAAGCCAAAGGCCTAGGAAGAAACTAAAGGCATACCTGAAGAGTTACCAGGATTGGCCCATGTGACTATGGACTCCATTTTGGTTCCTGTAAAGTTCCACAAGCCACATGGCCAGTAACAGAGGGTATATAAGATCAAACTGCAGAAACCATTTTGTCTTTGTCTTGTGTTCGTTCCTGTCCAGCTGCGGACACACCTCTGGATTAACACACTTTGCAACTGAACTGAAGGATTTAGACCCATCCAGGTACTGGATGTATACCAGAGGAAATATACAACTCCACAATTGTTCTAGAAACCTGATGTATATGGACTTTTAAATCATTTGTATATATCTGATTGCTTTAAGCCTTTAACACTTCTCTTATTGTTTGTTTTTCTTTTATTAATAAACCTTTAGTTATAGTTACTAAAGGATTGGCTGGCAGCGTGGTATTTTGGGTAAAATCCAGACTTATAGTGAACTGGTACTGTGGCTGGTCCTTTGGGATCAGAGGGAATCTTTTAGTAAAGAGCATAGAGTTAAAACAACTGGTCTCTTTACTGGACCTAGTGTCAGTTTGGGAGCCAGAGACTGAAATGCAGTGAAGGGGGCTGTGTGTGTTGGCACAGTGGCTTCTTGATAACCAGTGTGGGGGAATCAGAAGCACTGTTTGTGGCTGGTTGGGAAGTCTGACTGCAGTGTCACCCACCAGTGCTGGGAGAATTTGCTCTCCTTTTGCAGCCTGCCCTGACCCTGGCATTATCAGTGGGCTACCCTGGGCACGGACGGGTCACACAGCCCTCCTTTCCACACCGTGAGCTCTGCCCAGTGCATCCAACTCGTGCACAGAGACTTAGTGCCCTCTTCAGGGCTCAGAGCAGCTCTGCAAGTGTCTGCAGCGCCCGCAGGCAGCCTTTTCCAGATGGGCAGGGTTTATTAGTCATCTGGACACAGCATGCGACGGCGGACCATAGCTAAGATTAAGGCGGCGTTCAGACTGATCAATGGCAGGGCTCTACTCAGCCAAGCTGCTGTAGACTCCACTTTGGCTCTGCCGCCCTCCCTCTGTCTCTCCAGCCATCGGTCTCACCTGAGAGCCCTGTGTCTTGCCAGTGTAGTGTGGCCCTGGCCCGAGGGGGGTGATTTCCTCCCTCTCTCTGCAGGGAAGGAGAGGAAAGGCCCTAAGTCTCCAGCTGCTGAGCTGGTAGCTGAATCTCTCCTTAGTGCTGTCAAGGTGGTTGGCATGAGCCAGGGGTGTAAGGGGTAGGTTGGATCCCTCAGGATCACTCTTGGCCTTTCAACATCGCCAATGGGAATCCGCTGGTTGGGAAAAAAGGTCCCTGTTTGTAGCTTTCTGAACAGTCCCATGTTCTTAAAGATGTGAGCTTCATGCACCATCCCTCAGCAGCCAGCTGTGATATCTGAGGGATACTTCCCCATGGTGCACTGCACTGTGCATCGACACAAGCAGTCCTGGTGAGTACGTGCAGCACCGATGCAAGAAGCCAAGTGTGCACACACACAAGTGATGTACTGACTACAGCAGCTGTACACCAAGGTAATTTGCATTGGCAAAACTGTGGTGTAGACGTGGCCTTGGCTGTGAATGTCTTGGCCTTGGGGCTCCCATTGGCTTTCCAGATCCCCTATTGATACAGGCGGGTTTAGCTCATTTCGTACCACCCCAGACAGTGTGTGACACACCCTCAGGTCTCCTGCTTTGCTTTGCCCCCAGAGCAGCATTTTAACCCTTCTGCACCCCCAGGTAGCAATACCAGCCCGTGCGTGTCACTCGTCCAGTGTCACTGCCCGCTCTCACTTCATCACGTACGCACTGAGCATAAAGAGCAGAAGACACGGCGTTTGTCATGTAACTGCTGAGGTGATGGGAATGGCAGGGTTCCCGGAGAGGCTGAGGATGACAGAGGCAGCAGCCACAGCAGTGTGTCCTCAGGGCCCAGTTCCCCATTGCTAGAGTTGGAGCAGCAGAAGTTGGAGCTGAGAGCAAAGAAACTTGAGTGAGAGCAACAGAAGCAGTTGGGTCGTGACAAGCAGCGACATCATGAAGTGGAGCTGGAGAAACAAAGGGGCAAGAGTCCCACAGACCAGTGAGTGGGGAGAGACCATGGGAAGCCAGTTCCACAGGGAGCCTCATTACCGAATTGTTGCCCCAGTTTAAGGAGGGGGGATTTAGACGCCTACCCCATCTTCGAAAAGGCTTGCAGTTTGAGCCCTGCAGATCGGACCCGCTGTCTGCCCCCCGGAGCGATGGAGGCATACAGTCAGCTGGGTGCAGTTGGTCCTGGGGACTGTGAGCAGGTCAGAAAAGCTCCACTGCTTAGGTGAATTTACTGCAAACCTCAGGAGTCCCCAGTTTCAGGGTGTGCATAAGAACAAGGCTGTAAGGTGCTGAGTCACTCCTGCGCTGAGCTGCACCCAATCCGCAAGCCAGGAGCGGGTCTAATGACTCCCACTGGGTATATAAGCCCCACAGGCGGGACAGCAGCTGTCTGCTCAGCATCGCCCCAGGACTTGGAACTCCCCTGCCCCCATCCTGCCCCTGCCCCGCGCGGGACTCCTGATTCCAGCTTTGACTCCGGGCTCCGATCCCTGAGCCTGAACATCCCCATCGCGGTGTCTGATGAAGGGGTGACGTAGCTGGGAGTTACCGCCCTGAGGGAGAATCTCACAAATGGCATAAAGGTGCGGGGGTGTCTGTGTGGGACAGTCACTTGACCTGGCAGGTTAGAGCAGCTGTGTGAGCTCTGTCCCCACAAGGCCAGGAACCCCAAGGAGCTGCGTGGTGCAGGCTGGTTGGCAGATGATGTGTGGACACTAGGCCCAGATATGAAAGGAGACCCAAAGGGTCCTGGGAAGGGGGAACGGCAGATGCACCCTGGAAATAGGATTTGAGGAAACCCAAACCTAGGGGCAGCTGATGTGGGCTGAGGGACACCAAAGACTTGAAGTGTGGGAAGATGGGGCAATTGTGGGCATCCTGGCTGACACTTCCTGGGTTTGTCCAGTCCAAGCGGTGCGTACGTTCGCTGGCCAGCCAAGATTGCTGCCTCTGGCTCTGGCTCAGGGTGTAAACGTTCAAGGAAAGCAGCGCACCGCCAGCCCCGCTGGGGCACAGGGGCACTGGCGGCTGAGCTCTTACATGGCACGGTACACGTGTCCTGTTGTACATTCCCAGCTCAGACTCGCATGATCCCCAGTGGAAGCTGTGACAGAGTCCCCAGGAACCGGCTCTGGGACCACCCAGGGTGCAGGTAGGCAGGACTCAGGTGCTCGGAGTCTCCCTCCGGTCTCCCCACACCTGTGCAGCCGCCTCCTGACTCTGGCCTTGGAAGGTCCAGCCCCCCTGCTCTGCCTGAGCTCCCCCTGGACGGGACCCTGGGGAGCCCCACATGCCCCCAAAGGGGCTATGCACCCACGTGCAGTCAGAAGCGATTCACAGCCAACGTGGAGTCAGGAGGGTTTATTAGATCCCAGGATCACAGTGTAGAGAGACTTTGCTAGTAGCTTAATTAGATATTACAGCAGCAACCATCTGGAGAGCCTCAGAGCTCCACTCTACAGCCCTACTTCCCCGACCCCTCACGGGAGACTGGGTCCTTCCACCAGCCACCCCTCAGCCATGCCTCTCTTGCCCCTCCTCAGTCCTTTGTCTCTTTCCCAGGCAGGATGTTACAACCTGTCGCAGCTGGTTGACCAGGAGGGCAGAGTCTGTGTACCTGGGGCTGGGGAAGGCTCATCCGTCCTCTAGGGGCCTCTGCAATGATCACACACCCAGGTCCCGTCACTGAAATACATGAGTAACATATGGGGGAAACTGAGGCGTGCACACAGCACTCAGAGGACACATTAGGAGCATCTTCACTTCGTCACAGGAGCAGAAGGGGGTGGTTAATGGGAAGACATTCGCTGGGTGGAGAGGTTCTGGGACAGAGGTCCTTGGCCAACCCTGTGTGCTGAGACCCCATCAGATGCTCAGGCTGTACAGCCTGGGTTAGGGTCCAGCTGTGAAGCCATTTTCCGGCCTATGACTGGGCCAGCTGGTAGAGGGGCATTCTGCGGGATCTAGCCTGTGACATCATCTCGGGAATGGCTGTGTCAGTTTGACACAATTCACCCAGTCCCTCCCTCTGTGGCAGCTGAAAGGCTTGGCCCCGGCCCTGCCAGGGTGCTGTAAGGCTGCGGCTGCAGGTGTTAGCCAAAATGCAAAGTGAGTGGTTGGCAGTGAGAAGCAGGAAAGGCCGTGAATCTCAGGAAACTTGCCTGTCTGTAAGCAGACACTGGCTCAGTGGCACTGAGGAAGAGCCCCCGTTTTCCCATGGAAGATGAGTCACACTGGCTTTGGCAGAAACTCCCTGAAGCCTGGTGCTGTGGCCCATAGAGCAGTGCCTGGCCTGCCCTCGCTGCCCTCAGGATCAGCTCCTGTGGTGGGTGAGACCCTGCTGGCCATGGGGAGATGCAGGCATGGCAGGGGGCAGCCGGACAGCTTTGCCCTGTCCAGAGCTGAGAGAAGCCCCAGAGATGGGTGAAGCTGGAAGGCTGCTGCTGGGAACAGAGACACCCAGCCAGAGGGTGGCCATGGCCAGGTGGGCTCTTGTAACCAAGCGACCCCGAGGCACAGCCCATGAGGAAGGGCCAGGAGAGGACTCGGTCCTGGGGGTGAAGGCAGCAGGTTAATCCCAAGAAGGGAAATGGGCTCCTGGCATGTGCACAGCCTGGGGGTGAGACAAAATCCAGGGGGATCTGCCCATGTGGGCAGCACCCGGCACCCTGCCTCGCCAGACCTGGGACACCTGTGCCTGAGAGTTCAGGCTGGGTTACAACAAGCTCGACCAGGGACAGCCTACACCAATCCCGCCCAAAGGTGCCCTACCCATGGCCACACCCTACCCCAGCCTAGGGTAAGGACAGCCCAGGTGCAGCCAGCACGGCCAGCCTGTGGAGGAAGGGGGGTCACTGCTCTCCTCTCTCCCTGGAGGTGGTTGCACCCCAGCCCAAGGGTTCTGGGGGGGCTGCATGAAAACTCCCCATTGCCCTGTGTAGCGTCAGCCTCAGGGCAGGTGTGGCCTACTCTGCTCTTTGCTGGGAACACAGCACGGTCAGAACCTGGCTGTGCCTGCTAGGACAGGTGCCAAGGGGTGGGAATTGCTTGGGGCCCTTGTGGATAACAACAGTGGGCACCCTGCTCTGCTCAGCCTCCCGGGGAGATGGGACAAACCTGGGAATGGTTACGATCCTGACGGATGCCTGCATCCGTCTGGGCTTTGTTCTGCTCAGCACTGAGTGAACGGAGCAGGAGACATGAGGTGTTTGCCACGCAAGGGTCTGGATGATCCGAACTGCTCATGGGCACTGGCTGACACAAGCCACGTGTGCTCGCCCCCACCTCCAACCCTTAGCCGCACTCGGCTCCCAGCAGCCTGCCCGTGAGCTCTGCACTGGTCTGCAGCAGGCACGAGTATCCTGGGCGCAGACAAGAGGAAGTGGTGGCAAGACGTGGGCCCCACAGACATGGGCGCTGAGCTGGGACTAAGCACAGGAACAGAGAGAGGCAAAGAGATTCCACAGCCGCTTGGCTCCAGGGAGGCCTGCGTTGGCCAGGCTGCCGGTTCCATGGCCCCGCAGACTTCCTGCTGCCAGCTCCAGGTGACCAATGAACCCGCCTGGCTGCAAAAGGCTGCCTGCCCCTGGGCACTGCAAACATCTGCATGGTGCCTGGACCCGAGTCTGTGCGTGGGCAGAGCTCACGCTGAGGGGCTGCAGAGGTGGGCTTGGGCTCACAGGCGATGAGGCCACACGGCTGCCCCTTGTGGAAAAGTGTAACCCCCTTCCTGAGGTCCAGCACACTCAGGGGCTCCTTCCAAGGGGCTGCTCACAGCCGGGGCACAGCACAGGTCCTGTGGCTCCGTGGCACGGATGGACAGACAGCCCGGTGGGCACAGGCTGACAGCCAGGTGATACGGCCTGGCCACCGCCGAGCAGGTGAAGGGGACACTGAGGTGGCTTTGCAGGTGGTCATGGGGGCTCCTTCCACGGAGGGCAGCCTGGGAACGGGCCACGGACGGGAAGGCTGGCACCCCTGGCAGAGCGGGGCAGGGCTGACGGGTAGCGCAGTGCACACAAGAAGTCTGGTGTGGGGGGAGCACAGCCCCGGCACTGCCGGCCCCACAGCCTCTGTCCACACGGGCAGGGTGTTCCCAGGGGCCGCAGGCAGCCAGGCCCTGCCCGCACACCTGGCAGCGCGGCGGGGCCAGCGGCACCCACCAGCCGCGAGGGGAAAAGAGGCGGGGCGCAGGGACCGACCGCGAGAGGACAGGCGGGGCGGGAGGAGAGAGACGCGGGGGGAC
>ML675644.1:23214572-23233311 GCA_007922155.1 Mesoclemmys tuberculata | reverse complement strand
TATTTGTCCTTAGAGAATTTCATCCTGTTTACTTCAGATCATTCCTCCTGTTTATCCAGATCATTTTGAATTTTAATCCCATCCTCCAGCTTGGTATCATCCACAAGCTATGTAAGTGTGCTCTCTCTATGTCATTATCTAAATCACTGATGAAGATGCTGGACAGAACTGGACCCAGAACGGATCCCTGCAGGACCCCACTCAATGTGCCCTTCCAGCTTCATTGTGAACTACTGATGATTACTCTCTGGGACCGGTTTTCCAACCAGTTATGCACCCGCTTGTGATAGCTTCATCTAGGTTTTATTTCTCTAGTTTGCTTATGAGAAGGCCATGCGAGATAGTATCAAAAGCCTTACTAAAGTGAGGCTGCTTCTCCTTTACCACATCTGCTGCTTCCCCCCTCTTCCCTGGCCATAAGGCATGTTACCCTGTCAAAGAAAGCTGTTAGGCTGGTTTGACAGGATTTGTTCTTGACAAATCCATGTTGACTGTTACTTATCACCTTATTCTCTTCTACCTGTTTCCAAACTGAGTGCTTAATGATTTGCTCCACTATCTGTCAGGGTGCTGAAGTTAAGCTGCTGGTCTGTAATTTCCAGGGTTGGCCTTATTCCCCTTTTACAGACTGGCTCTATAGATTTGCCCCTTTCCAGTCCTCTGGAATCTTCCCCCGTCTTCCATGAGTTTTCAAAGAGAATTGCTAATGGCTCAGATATCTCCTCGGGCGACGTGCTGGGATGTATTTCATCAGGCCCTGGTGACTTGAAGATATCTAACTTGTCCAAGTCATTTTTAACTCACTTTCCCTATTCTACCTTCTGATCCTACCTCGTTTTCCCTGTCCCTCACCATGTCAGGCATCCAATCGCTACTAACTTCTCGGTAAAAAGTGAAGCAAAAAAGTCATTTAATACTTCGCTGGTCTTCCTGCTCCCAGGGAATGAGGACCAGCCATCCCCTCCCGGTCTCGCTCAGTGCCTTTGGGGCCCAGAGGCCTGTCCCGGGGGGCAACATGCCCTAATGTGGTTGCTCGTCATGTGGACTCCCTTCAGGTGTGACCCCGCGGTCTGGCTGGGCCGTCGACCCCTTTGGGTACAGCTCCACCATGCCCTACCTGCTGAGGCGTGCCAACCTGACCAGCATGCTGATTCAGAGGGTGCACTATGCCATCAAGAAACACTTTGCTGCCACCCAGAGCCTGGAGTTCATGTGGAGACAGACCTGGGGTGAGCGAGCCTGGACTGGGCGTGGGGTGAGGGGCTGACTGGGAACTGTGGCGTGAGGAGTAGCCTGGGGTTGGGGGCAGATGTGGAGTGAGGGGCTGGATGTGGGGTGAGGTCCCAGTCCCTGAAGTCTCTGGTGCTGAGCTGCACCTGCCCTGCCAGGCCCCCCTTCTGCTCCCATCCTTGTGTGCGGCTGGGTCCCGGTGTCCTTCAGGTGCAGCGCCCTGGCCTGCCCTGGCCCAGAGCTGGGGTGCAGGCACGCTGAGCTCCCCCCTGCTGGGCTGTGGTGCCAGGGTTCCCCCTCCTGGCTCTTGGCTGGTTTGGGGGCCCTTTCCTGGTGCCAGGTGGCGCCTCCCCGCCCCCCCCAAACGCCCATGGGCTGGGGGCAGGACACTCTGGCTGCCCATCTGATCTCCCATGACTTGCTAGCCAGTGCCCAAGTGGCCAGCGGGCAGCCCTGTGCCCGAGCTTGCTCTGCCCCAGTTTGTCTCCTCTGCCCCATGGTGGCTCCCCATCACCCTAACCTGGCCAGGACCATGCTCCGCGGGTGCTGCCTTCCCGGGGACTCGCCTGGTGCTGCCCGGCCAGGATGTCTCCGTCCACTCAGCTGTGACGTCCATGCGCAGACAGACACTCTGTGTCACCCCATGGGAGTGGGGGGCTGGTTCCCATGTGCTCCGGGGGCGCTGGTTGAACGTCCATAGTCCCTTCTTGTGCCTCCCGTGCCCTGGCCCTCACATGCCCCTCTCCCCGCCGGGGTGTGCACATTGACTCAGCTGGCTGCTTCTCTGTAGACCCAGACTCCAGCACCGACATCTTCTGCCACATGATGCCCTTCTACAGCTATGACGTGCCCCACACTTGCGGACCGGATCCCAAGATCTGCTGCCAGTTTGACTTCAAGCGCCTGCCTGGGGGCAGGATCAACTGTCCGTGGAAGGTGCCACCCAGAGCCATCACGGAGGCCAATGTGGCTGAACGGTGGGTGAGCTGTGCCCGCTGCTCAAGTGCCCCGAGCCTTCCTGGCTGACTGCCGGTAGGGCATGCCCCCTGTCCCCGCTGGCCCTGCCCGTGCTCCCTAAGGCCTCACTTCGCTCTTTCTGCAGGGCACACCTCTTGCTGGACCAGTACCGCAAGAAGTCCAGGCTGTTCCGCAGCAAGGTGCTGCTGGTGCCCCTGGGAGATGACTTCCGCTACGACAAGCCCCAGGAGTGGGATGCCCAGTTCCTCAACTACCAGCGCCTCTTCGACTTCCTCAACGCCCACCCCCACCTGCATGTGCAGGTCTTGTGCAGGGACAAAAGAGACTGCAGCTTGGGGACCCGAGGGGGGAACCCTGCCCGCCCCTGCGGGATACTAGGAGGCTGTGGGGAGGAGCCCCCCTGCGGGATGCCAGGGTGCTGGTGGCTGGGGAGCCCCGCCCCTGCGGGATGCCAGGGGGCTGTGGGGGGGACCCTGCCCACCCCTGCGGGATGCCAGGGGGCTGTGGGGGGGACCCTGCCCACCCCTGCGGGATGCCAGGGGGCTGTGGGGGAGCCCCGCCCACTCTGTGGGATGCCAGGTGGTACAGCTGTGTGAACTCGCACCTTGCCAATGACCCGCTTTCCAGGTGCTCTGTTGCTTTGTCACCATCCTGAGGCCTGGGATGGCCCAGTTCCAGGGGCTCCCTTGGCGGCAGGGTGAGGTTCCTGCCTGTCTCACGGGCAGCATGGCGCCACACTCTCCCTGCAGGCGCAGTTTGGGACTCTCTCTGATTACTTTGACGCGCTCTCCAAGAGGACAGGGGTCGTCCCTGGGATGAAGCCACCTGGCTTCCCCGTGCTAAGTGGGGACTTCTTCTCCTACGCGGACCGGGAGGATCACTACTGGACGGGCTATTACACCTCCCGGCCCTTCTACAAGAGCATGGACCGTGTGCTGGAGTCCCATCTCCGGTGAGGGTGCCGGAGCGCAGGGGAGGCCGGGCTGGGCTGGGAGAAGCAGGGAGCAGTGCCAGGTATCTGGAAATGGGATTCAGGGGGCCGGGCGGGAGTGGAGGGTTGGGGGTGGGCAGGGATTGTGCTGGAAGGAGCTGAGTGCAGTCAGTGACAGGCAGATGGGGAGCAGGGGCTCATGGGCCGGGATTCAAGGCCCGCAGCGGGGGCATTGGGGGGAGGAGAGATTCGGGCCACGGGGAGGGGACATTTGGGGGCACGGATACGGGGGGCTCAGGACGGGTTGCGTGGGGAGGAGCTGTGGGTGATGGGTCTGTGTCCGGCCCAGGGGTGCAGAGATCCTGTACAGCCTCGCACTGAGTCACGCCCGGCTTGCTGGCATGGACAGCAAATACCCGCTCTCGGATTATGCCCTGCTAACCGATGCCCGGCGCGCGCTGGGGCTCTTCCAGCACCACGATGCCATCGCCGGCACTGCCAAAGAGGCCGTTGTGGTGGATTATGGTGTCAGGTACGACCCTGGGCCCAGGGAATGTGCTGCGCTCCAAGGACTCTGGCCACATCCGGGGGAGCCGGGTGGGGGGTCCCTGTGGAGGAGGGGGTCTCTGCAGGGAGGGGCTGGTGGGGGTGTGGCCATGCTGATTCTTGCTCTACCTTTCCCACGTGGCTCTGGCCCCGCTGCCCAGGCTGCTCCATGCCCTGGTGAACCTGAAACGTGTCATCAGCAATGCAGCGCACTACCTGGTGCTGGGTGACCAGGAGGCCTATCGCTACGACCCTGCCAGGCCCTTCCTCAGCACGGTGAGCCTGGCCCTAATCCCCGTCCTGATCCCAGCCCTCAGCTCCACTGCCCCCCCCCACTGCCTGCATTCAAGGGGCAAACCCCTCCGTCAGGGCTCTCCCTGGGAGCAGCTCCCTCTCTGCTGTCCCCTTGTCCCTGGGGAAAGAGGGATCCTGCCCCCCGCCCGTCTCTGCCTCTTTGTCTGGAGTGGTCCTTGGCTGGAGGTGGAGGGGGGTGGCATGGCACTGACTCAGCTCCTCGCTGCCAGGACGACACACGCCTCAACCAGGATTCGCTGCCAGAGAAAACCGTCATCAAGCTGGACACGTCGCCCAGGTAGGAGCTGCCAGGCCCCTGCTCCGTGCTGGGGCTGGGCCTGGCTGGGGGATGGCCTTTGGGCTGGGCCTGGGCCTGCGTTCGCTGTGTGGTGGGGGAACCGGGGACTACCCTGGGACTCGCTCTAGCTTGCGACTGGCAGGAGCCATTGGGGGCCAGAGGCTGAGGGGCCATCGCGGTCGGGCTGGGGGCTATCAGGGCCAGGCCGTGCCCCATGACAGCACTGTCCCCATGCAGGTTCGTGGTGGTGTTTAACCCCCTGGAGCAGGAGCGGCTGAGTGTCGTCTCTCTGCTGGTGAGCTCCCCACGTGTCCGTGTTCTCTCCGAGGAGGGGCAGCCCCTGGCCGTCCAGCTCAGCGCCCAGTGGAGCTCGGCCACAGACATGGTGCCCGATGTCTACCAGGTACGGGAGGGGGCTGCGGCCTCACCCACACCCCATCAGGAGGCCCCGAGCTGGGCAAAACCAACCAGACCTAACACACCCCGGCACACGCGGCCCCACAGCCTCCCCTCACAGACTCTCGCGCACCCCGGCACACACGCCTTGCAGCCCCCCGTGTGGATGCTGAGCTCTCCCCGTCTGTAGCCCCATGTCTGTGCCTGCTCCCCCAGGGGAGGACTCTCCCACGTCCCAGGGCTGAGCCGTGGGCCGGGCCCCTCACGTCTCCCCTCTGATTGGCAGGTGTCCATCATGGCCCGGCTACCAGCCCTGGGCCTCAGCGTACTGCAGTTGTACAAGTCGTTCGAGAGCCACAGCACCCTGATGTCGTCTGTACGCCTGCAGGGCCATGACCTGCCTGTGCGCCCACGCGAGCCCTTCCCCGTGCGTGTGGTCCCCGCTGCCGCCGGCAACTTCTGCCTGGAGAACCAGCACATGCAGGCCTGCTTCTCGGGTCTCACCGGCCTGCTGCAGGTGAGCGCGGGGGCGGGCGGTGGGGCAGGGCTGGGCACCTGCGCGCTCTCACTGCCTGCCTGCTCCCTTGCAGAGCGTCCGGCGGGCCGGAGAGGAGCACAAACTGAGCAGCGAGTTCCTCGTCTACGGCACCAGAAATTCCAAGGACAAGAGCGGGGCCTACCTCTTTCTGCCGGATGGCGACGCCAGGGTACAGGGTGCCAGGGGGAGGCCACAGGGCGGGGGGTCCCTAGGAGCAGCTGGCGCCCGTGGAGAAGGGCTTGGGGGGCCTGGTGGGACCTGGGAGGGTGGGGCAGAGGGTCCGGGCTCTTGCGTCTCTCCCACCTCATGCCTGCGCCCGTGTCAGGTGCCTGGTTCTCTTCGCAGCCCTACGTCCCCAAGGAGCCGCCTGTGGTGCGGGTGACCGAAGGACCCTTCTTCTCAGAGGTGGCTAGTTACTACCAGCACGTGCAGCAGGTGGTGCGGATCTACAACGTGCCAGGTGAGGGCCGGGTATGGCCGGGCAGGGGAATGCTCTGTGCTGTGCTGCGGAAGCTGGGGGGGCCTGTGATATGCATGGTCAGTGAGGCCCTGGCGATTTCATGGTCGTCTGCTTCGCAGGGGTGGAGGGCCTGTCCCTGGACGTTTCCTGCCTGGTGGACATTCGGGACCACGTCAACAAGGAGATGGCACTGCGCTTCAGCACCACCATCGAGAGCGGGGACGCCTTCTTCACCGACCTCAACGGCTTCCAGGTGTGCTGCAGCTGCTCCCTTCGCCCACCCCCCGGGCTCTGCCGTGCCGGGGGGCCAGCATTGACTGGAACCCCCAGGAGGACACGGGGCCTTGGTGGAGCACTGCGTCGAGCTGAGCCAGGCTGCGGCACCTTCAGATCTCTTCTTTCCTTGGCAGATCCAGCCTCGCAGGTACCTGAAGAAGCTGCCTCTCCAGGCCAACTTCTACCCCATGCCAGCCATGGCCTACATCCAGGACACGCAGAGCCGCCTGACCCTTCACACGGCCCAGGCCTTGGGGGTGTCCAGCCTGAGCAGTGGTGAGTGGGGAAGGAAGGGAGCTGGGAGCAGGGCTGCAGGAGCCTCCTGTGGGGGGCAGTGCCCCAGAAGGGTCTGTGTTTGGAGCCTCTACCTGGTGGCAACTTCTGGAGCCCTGCCGCCCCCACAGCTCCCAGGTGAAGCAGGGCCAGGCTGGACCCAACTAGACAGGGAAAGCCAGCGACTGCAGGGGACAGGGCAGGGGCCGCTCCCCCCTTGCACTCAGTGCTGGTCCCAGGGTGGCACTAAGGGGTGCTGTGGGGCAAGGGCGGGGCAGGGAGTGCTGTGGGACATGGGTGCTCTCCCTCGCACTCAGTGCTGGTCCCAGGGTGGCGATAGGGGGTGCTGTGGGGCAGGGGCGCTCTCCCCTTGCACTCAGTGCTGGTCCCAGGTCAGAGCTAGGGGGTGCTGTGGGGCAGGGGCACTCTCCCCGGGCAGTCAATGCTGGCCCTGATGCCCCAGTGCCGCGTTAGGGGGCTGTGCTGCAGAGGCCCGAACAGTTCCTGGCAGGAAGCCCCCTGCCCTGTGCAGTGGCTCATGGGGGGCACTGCTCCGGCTCTCTGGGAGAGAGATGTCCCCTCTTCCGTTTGCTGCGTCAGCTACTGCTGGGCCCTGAGTGACCCCTGCCCCGGGTGACCCCTACCCCCGCCCTGGGTCTCTCCCTGCCGGGCTGTGTCCGTGGGAGGAGGGGCTGATGGCTGCACAGGGCCCAGGGGGCAGGGCTGGGTGTTCAGACCCCCTCGCCCCTCCCCCCCCCTGCGCCCCCAGGCCAGCTGGAGGTGATCCTGGACCGGCGCCTGGTGCAGGACGACAACCGCGGCCTGGGCCAGGGGCTGAAGGACAACAAGCGAACCTGCAACCGCTTCCGCCTGCTGCTGGAGCGGCGCACTACGGCCAACCAGGTGCCTGGGGTTGCAGCCGTCTGCTCCCGGCCGCTGAGGGTGACGGGTCCGGGGCAAGCGCGGTGCTGGGGGGTGAGCCCTGTGGGGGGGTGTCGGGCAGAGGGGTGCAGCACGGCGAGCCCAGTGCGTCAGCTGCCTCCAACAGGGGTTCTGCTCTGACACTGGTTCCCCTTCCTTCCCTGTGCAGCTGTGAGCCAGGTGCGCCGTCCTGCCCCAGCGGTGCTCGCACTGCGGTGGAGACGGGCCCTGCCTTGTGGGGGAGGGCAGGAGCTGTGCTGCTTGGGGGTGGGGGCTGGGTCTCGAGCAGGCGCAGAGCTTCCCTGAGTGTCCCACAGGGCAGGCTCTGCGCTGGCACTTCGCCGCACGGCTCTTACAACGTGGCTGTTCTCGTCCCACCTGCCCTGCTCCCACCCAGAGCTCCGGCTGCCTTTCCAAACTGGCTTCCGTGTTCAGAGCCTGGCCCTTTCCCGGCACCAGGACGGGCAGCGGAGAGGTACCTGCCGTCTGCCGCGCTGTCTGTGACTAGCTGGGGCGCCCTGCCCCAGGGCTAGCCAGAGCCGTAGGTGGTAGACTAGGCCTGTGTGCTCTGTGCGCTGCACGTGGGATGGAGCACTGGCTCCAGGGCAGGCTGGCTGAGGTGGAACAGGGGCCTCGGGGGCACGGTGCCAGCCCCGAATGGCAGAGTCCTGCCCTGCCCCGACCCAGATTTATCCAGTTTGCTTTACTCTCAGCCAAGCAAAGTCAGGCACCGGGAAGGGGAGGGGTACGGCCGCCTCAGGCCAGATACAGCCCCTGGAGCCCCTGCTCCCTGGACCAGGGACGGTGCCACTGCTGAGGCGCCTGCCACCCGCCCTGCCTGCATGGGGGTGTCGGGCAGCCCTGCGTTGCTCCCCGCTGCGGAGCGGCCTGGCCCTGCAGGTGGGTCTGGCCAGCCACAGGGTGTGGCTGCTCCAGGCCTCTCAACTCAGGCACTTGCTCTTGTTGCAGGTGCAGGACAGCCGTCCAATCAGCTTCCCCTCGCTGCTGAGTCACATGACCTCCATGCACCTGAATGCCGAGGTGCTGGCAATGCCCGTTCAGGAGAAGCTGGCGCCCCCAACCCTCCGGTCCTTCAGGCCCTTCTCAGCCACCATCCCCTGTGACTTCCACATCCTCAACCTGCGGACACTGCAGGCCGAGGTCAGAGCCCAGCCCTCTCCGCTCCCCGAGCCCGGGGCCCAGCAGGCTGACAGCTGGTGCCCCCCGTGTGCATGGGCTGGGCAGCACAGGGTCAGATTGTAGGCCCTGGGGGTGATCCCCATCAGCAGCAGGCTCACACCTGAGATCAGGCCCTGGGCCTGGCTGTACCACCCCTTGGGCTGACATGAGTAAATAACACCTTGTTTCATAGGGAAGTAAATGAATCATCAGGCTGAAAACAGGATGTTTGTGCTAAACCTGATCAGTAACTAGGCTAAAAAGACAGGATGTCTGAGCCAGCTGAGATAAGAGGGAGAACACCGATTTATGAACCATGGGCAAGGTAAGTTAAGGAAGGAGAGATGAGGTAAAGACAATGTGGACGGAGCCTGCTGTACAGGGATTGGTTCCTGTGGGGTAACCAGGGCAAGCCAGGATGTGACGCAGTGCATGAAAGGGTGCATGGAAAGGGAGAGGTCAGTTGCTGCGTCATTCTGGAGCTCTCGTGTACCCTGCATTCATCCCGTGTGACTGCGCAACTCGGTTCAGCGTAGCACTGCTATCTGCCAAGGACAAAGAGGCCTCAGAGGAAATCCCAGCACTAGCGGTGCCCCAAATTGACCTGAACCCAGGTGTCCAAAGCAGGTAACATTTTGCTTATTAGCCATGTGGCTTGGCTGGCCAGGTTCACAGCCAGTGGCTTAGCAGTGGCAGGAGAAGTTCGGGTTTGACTAGGTTTCCAGGACGCTGAGGAGTGGGTTAAATCCAAGCACAAACATCCTTTTTTCAGCCTCATGATCCATTTACCTCCCTGGTCCCAGCTGTGTGCGGCTTTGTAACATGCGTCTGCTTCCCTGTCCCAGGACGACTTGCTGCCCTCGTCTGAGATGGCGCTGATCCTGCACCGCAAGGGCTTTGACTGCGGCCTGGAGGCCAAACACCTGGGCTTCAACTGTACCACCAGCCAGGGCAAGGTAGGTCTGGGACATGGCCAGCAGCTGCTACCCCACCCCCGCCAGGGCAAGGTAAGTCTGGGATGTGGCCAGCCCCTCCCCTGCACCCCAGCAGCTGACCCCCTGGTGCTGGCGCTGAGCTCAGGCCTACTCAGGGCCTGGGAGCAGGCGGGAAGGCTCTGGTGGTGAGATGGGGTCTGCCGTGTGCACATGGGCCCAGCAGCAGGGAGCAATGTGCTTTGGACCTAGCCTAGGCTGCATTTCTAGGCACGGGCTCTCCGTCTGTTATGCCAGGCACTGCTGCTCACAGCTGCCTGCAAGATTCTAGATACCAGGTGAGGAATAAAAACACACCCACACCAGTTAGGTACACTGATCTTTAATCACGGTTTATGCTCCAAACAGCAACGGGAGACACTAGGGCGTGCTGCGAAGCGGACTGCCAGGGGATTTTGCCACACAATCCAAGTGGATTCATGGCTGAGTCTCATTGCGCAGTTTGCATTTCAAGCTTTTATAAGCAGCATAACATATCAGCTGTAAGGTACAGCTAGCATTGGGAAATTTACAGCACGTGACCTTGCTTCCTAACCTTCCTCCTTTTTTGGCACCATAAATACATTCACACTGCCTTGCACAGCATACTTACCAGGTGGAGTAACACTGCTTATCAAACCGGTTCTGACCAGACCCATTAAGCCCCTATCTCTATTCCACACATCACAAATATCTTCCGCGGCCCTACACTGTCACATCCGGCCCCTCATGGTGGCTGGCTCTCAGTGCTGGCTCTGTGCCTGCTGTCTGGGGTCTGCCAGCACAGAGCTGGGCACAGCTGACAGCTCCAGCCCCTCACACCGAGCACCTCTCCTCCTCTCTCCGTAGCTTGCCCTGGGAAGCCTGTTCCACGGCTTGGAGCTGGGGTTCCTTCAGCCCACCTCGCTGACGTTGATGTACCCACTGGGCACCACCACGCCCAACAGCACCGTGATCCACATGGACCCCATGGAGATTGCCACCTTCCGCATCCACTTTGGGTAGCGCCCTGGCAGCCAGGAGAGGAGCAGACCAGCCACACAGCGTAGGAAAGGTGGCCGTCTGGAACGGCGCAGGGCTGCTCCGCCTTGCCAGGACAGCTGGGAGCCGTCCCCTGCCTGGGTGGAACAGGGTGGGGCGCGGAGCTTCCCTCAGGCTGTGGCTTGGGGGCAGAGCTGCACAGGAGGCAGCCAGACTCGCAGGAGCAGCTGCCTCCATTATTTATGAATCTGCGTTTTAAAATAATATTGCAACTGGCCAAGCCGGGGGCCCAGGGCACATGTGGGGCAGGCAGCGCGGAAGGTCCAGGCTACTCCCCGTGCTCAGCCTGGCACTGCAAACACTGTAGCCAGGTGCTTGGCCCGTGCCCAGGCCAGGAAGGCAGCAGGCTGGCCCTTGCGTTCCCGGCTGCAGATGCCTCTGGGCTGGCTGGGAGGCGAGTTGCAGCTCCCTGGTGGGGTGCCCAGCTGTGGCAGGAATCTCTGCTGAGCCTGAGAGGTACGAAGCCGTCCTGTCCATTTCCCTTCTCCTTGGGGCAGGTCCCTGTCCTGTCACCCGGGTTGGGGGGCAGACGGGCAGGTGCTGGGCGGCGTGGCTCTGAGTGTGACTTCCAGCGGTGGCAGGGAACCCTGCTTCAAGGGAAGGGGGTGATGGGGATCCAGGCGAGGGAGGTGGGAGCAGGGGGCCGTGATTTTAGTGGACACTGTATGGAACTGGAGGCTGTGAATTTCCCTGAGTTCATCATGAGCTTTTAGGCAACAAAGGGCCTGTTTCCAGCTGCCCCTGCCTTGTGTCCAGTTTGTGGCTCTTGCAGGCTGTTGCTGGTGCCAGCAGGGTGGGGAGAGTCCTGAACAGGGCCAGGGGCGCTGCGATCTCGTGGGGGCGGGGCTCAAGGGCCTCTGCTCCCTTCCCTTCAGCTGATGGGACGCGCATCCTGCTTCCACTTCCTGCTCGCTGCAGGTTTCCACAGTGGCTTCTATTGACTCTGAGCCCGCAATGTCCAGTGTCCCTCCAGCCCTTCCTGACAGCTTGCCTGCCAGCCGGGGGTGCTAGAGCAAGTGCCCCTCCCCCATCCCAGAGCCCCGCCCAGCCACCCGCAAGTGGCCCCTCCCACTGTTCCTGGTTTTGAAGAGCTGCGGGAAAGGGGGGGCTCCTGCTGTTCTTTATTCGACCCCTCTCTGCCCCCGAGGCCCTGTTCTCCAGGGGCGGCGCTGCCCCCGAAACCAGGGCAGGCTGCCCTTGAGCCAGCTGCTCTCCATCAGAGGCCGAGATGTTGGTCATTCCGGCTGCCAGTAACCTGCACAGCCTGACGGATGGCAGCTGGCGGGCCCTGCGTGATCGGGCCTGGCCTGGCTGCCTGTTGGGCCTGGCGCTGCCTCGGTGGGATGGAGCAGGAGACATGTTAGCTGTGTTAGAAAGGGATGGAGTGTAGAGACTGGGACAGGAAGGCGACCAGATGCTGCTTTTCCCTTGGGTCCCAACACGTGTTAGGACCCCGCCCCCAGTCCTTCTTTCGCTGACAGAAGCAGAAGTCCAGAGCCAGAAGCAGGCAACACGACAGGTTTATGGGGAGCTTTTCAAGCAAGCATCCATTAGGAACCCCCCTCCCCCCCTCCTCAGTCCTTCACACCAATAAATCCCTCCCCACCCCCACTTCCTGGTTTACCTCAGTTTTTATAATATATCTTAAACCCATCGTTTCTTTAAGGGTATTGCAAGATGATTCTGTAACTAATCCTAACATATTGGAACATCATTCTTACCCAAGCATAAAGCCCACCACCTTAACCCATCTCACTGAGTTATGCACCAGCCAGAAACAATCACAGACCCAGCCAGAAATCATTCCAGTAGCTCGTAGAGAACTGGGGGCCGTGAAGACAAAACAATGGGGAGTGCAGATTTTACAGTCACCACTGTTGATCAGTAATTCTTTTGCCAGACAGAATGCTGTCAAACCAAGTTTCCTTTAAACATTCTAGGGTCTTTTCTTTCTCTGGAGGTGTTAGACTGAGCCACCATCGTAACAGCTGGGTATTAGCTGTTACGTTGGAATGTGCATATGTAAGTGCACACTTCCCGGCTTACTGCCACTCCCGCATCTGAGCCAAAGTACACCACCTCAGACCATCATAGTAAGAGACACCCTGTGGTTCTGATTCGTTGGGTTGTACCCCTATAACCAGCTAAAGGGTAAGGATCTACTTACAAAACATGGCAGGCTGAATAGCTATATTCTATATACTAACACTCCGCTTGGTCACAACACAAGTACAAGGGGGCCCTCAGGGGAATTGACAGGGAGCAAAAGGGAATACCTTAGCGAATGCACACAGGGCCTGTAGAACTCCCTGCCACTAGCTCAAGAATCCACTGTTTGCATGGCGAATGAGAACAAACATAGATAAGCAAGGGAGGGTACAAAGGGACCTGGCTGCCTCCTGCAGGGCAGGGGTCAAGCCCAATTGCTGTGCCCAGAGCTGGAGGCTGGCCTGTCAGGGCAGGATACCCCACTGCCATCTGCAGCAGGACTCTGCTTGCACTGGGGACAGCTGGGGCTAAAGAGAACAAGCCGGATGGAAACTGGCTGCTCCTGCTTCCCTCACTGTTGCTCCCCGGGCCCAGATGGGGGCTGAGGGACTCCCTGAATGTGGCTGTCTGCAGCCATGTCTCTGCCACTGCTCCTGGGAAGCTGTGCCATCAGGAGCAACCTCTTGTGCATCACTGGTTGCTGTGGGGACCAGTGTCATTACATGGTGCTGCACTGGGGCCAGGAAACTCCCCTTGCTTCCCCCAGCACTGATTACTGCAAGGCAAGGAGGAGGCAGGCATGCTCCTGGGGGCAGCCTGCCCGCAGCTGCCTCTGGCAGTGCTGAGCGCAGCTCCCTGCCCAGGGGGCATGCAGGAGACTGCGCAGTGCTGTGTTTGTCTCTGCTCATGGCATGCAACACGGCTGCCTCCTGTCCCCAGTGTCCCAGAACAGCCAGCTCCCAGGCTCCCCCCAGCAGCTGCCCCAGCCTTTCCTTGCAGAGCCAGGCCCCATGTGCTCAGTACATGTTGCAGGTTGCTGGCCGGGCCCCCTTGTTCCAGGCCTGTGAGCTTGGGGCCCCAGGAGACCCACATGTACCATGGTGGGAGCTCAGAACTGGGGCATGGGGTGCTCCTGAGTACAGTGCCACCTATACAGGACAGCTCCAGCTCCATAGCACGGGAGACCCTCCCAGATGGGCCCCCAGTTAACGGCCAGGAGGCCTGCCTGGGTCTGCAGGGAGCCTGAAGCACAAGGCCAGAGGGGAACAGTGGGTGCGTCAGCACCGATGGCTGGCACAGACCCAGGCAGGTCTCTGCTGGCAGCCAGCAGCACAGGCAGTCTGCGCACAGTTCACTTGTGCCAGGGGTCCTGTCCGCGCAGGCGCAGGGAGCCGCGGGGCTGGCTGCTTGTCCCCTGGGGTGCTCTGTTAGTGTGTGTGGCGTGGGGCGTGGCGGGCAGTGACATGACAGCAGCAGATGAGCTGGCAGCAGGAAGGTGCTGGTGTGCTAATCCCTTTCTCCAGCTGCAGGGGGGCTGCCTATAAGTGCAGCAATTAGCAGCTCTGGCTCTGAGCAGTCACTAATGGAGCCCTGGCTGGGGCCCAAGCCCTGCTGCAGGGTGGGGGCAGGGCAGTGCTGTCAGCTGGGCTGGGTCTCCCTCTGCCCCGCCCCCCACCCGCTTTGCAGGTTTTGTCTGAAGCCAGCTTCCCACTGCCCCTGGTGCTCCCCATCTGTGCTGCTGCCAGTCCCCAAGCCACGCTGTAGCAGCTCTGCACCATTGCACGCAGCCATGTCTTAGCCCTGCCAGGAGCTGGCACAGGGGTTATTAGATTGTTAGTCAAGGGGGCCTCTCACCTTACACCTGAGCGCATCCCACCCCGTCAGCCTTGCCATCCAGCTGTGCTGGCATAGTGGGAAGCATGCCTGACCAGCCTCTGTGCACACACGGCTGAGTGTGGGTGCCATTCCCCACCTGCTCATTTGCCATAGCCACCTTTCCTTGCGGGACAGGAACAAAAACTCCCGTTGCTGCCCAGGTTTGGCTTTATTAACAGAAATTCACAATCAGAGAACAGCTCAGCCCTTCTGCCCAGGCTGGGCTGCTCCCAGGACTCCTCTTTCCAGTCTGCTCAGCCCACACCCTAGATCCTCTCTCCACAGGGAGCCACTCCTCTATCCCTTATAACGAGCTCCCTGCCTGAGTGGGTCAACAGAGCCCACTTTCGGGGCAGGAGCGATGCCTGCTGACAAGGTGGGGCACCCAGGAATGACTTGCCGCCCTTGAAAGTGCCTGCAGCCTGCTGCCCCATTGGGCACTGGAGCCCAGAGAGGCTCATTAGTGATGCTCCCGCCTCCTTGGCTCGTCTGGGTCCCAGTGGAGCTGGGCAGTAAGTGCAGGAGGCTCATGTGGCGAGGCCTTAATGGCTGCGAGAGTCGCTTGATGGGCCTGAGATGGAGGCGGGGGCAGGAGGGGGCCGTGATTTCTGTAGTTCCTCTGACGGGAGCCTGAGCTGCCTCAGCCCAAGGAGCGGACGAGAAGATGCTGCACAGACTCTTGCTGGGCGTCCTCCTCTTCATGGCACTGCCTGCCAGCTTCCTCAGCACCGGTAGGGCACCCTCGGCACCCCAACCCCCTCGGCAGCGGTACAGCAACCCTTGACTCCCCAAACTCCTCAGCAGGGGCATGGCACCCCCCTGACTCCCCAATCCTCTAGGCAGCGACATGGCAACCCCCAGCTCCCCAACCTCCATGGCACAGGTAAGGCAGCCTCTCAGTTTCCCAACCCCCTGAGCACAGGCACAGAACCCCCCCGACTGCGGACACCCACCCTGCTCCTGCTCTGCTGTGGCCCAGCACTATTCATGTGGCTTGTTCCGGGGGGCATGTGTCTGGTCCTGGGGGGTCAGTGCAAGCCAGTGCACAGTGCAACTGGCACATCCCTGGACGTCGCTGGTGTGTGGCCATGCATGCCCAGGGATGGTGACTGTTCCATGGTGTGTGGCAGGGCTGGGGCGGGCCCAGCAGGGTGTGAAGCTGGGAAGCATTTCTCCTCCTGCATTGCTGTCCCCAGCACCCCCCTCTCCACCCTGATCACAGGTTAACATAGGCCATCCGCCCTGCCCCCTCCATCCAGGCAGTCTCCTGTGCCCCCCGCCAAACCCTGAGCGCTGGCAATGGCTAGGCCCTCTGGGCTCAGCCTGTCATGGACATTCTGCCAGGATCGCTGCGGGCAGTTGTGCTCTGCATGCCGCCGTGCTGGAGTGTGCCCCATCAGAGCGGGGCAATGGGAGCCAGCAGCAGAGGCTGGCGTGGTTTGGTGCTGCAGGCTCCTATTCACAGGCTCTGATGCATCTGGAAGGCCCTCTAACGCCCCTCTCTGTGGTCGTCCCTGCTGTGTGCCTGTGGGGTGAGCACCCTGCCCTACCACGTCCAACACCGGGGGAGCCACCAGCCCCAGCCACATTGGCCATGCTTGGATTGCAAGACATTGAAAGATGCCTAGAGCATAGCCAGTGTTTGCAGGTGAGCGACTTGCTCCAGTTTGCACAGCACCCAGAGCCTGAGGGCCACGGGGCGGGTGGGGTCCCTGTGTTTAGCGGGTCCCAGGCTAGGTCGGATCCTGGGGAAGGACTCAGCGAGCTGCAGATTCCAGCTGCGAAGCACACTGGATAGCTGTTACTGGCCATCTCTGGGAGAGCTCTGGGCTTCCCCAAAAACCTGGAAGCAGTTGTAGGTTATGTGCTGTGACTGTGCAGCAGGCAGAGCTTGTATTTGGTTGGTGTTCTGAGTAGTCTAAGGCCGCGACTTCTCCCCCTTGCAGCCTCAGCCCGTAACCTGCACCTCTGCGAGGGATATCCCAGCCCTGATGGGCGCTACCACTCTGGCTTCTACTGCCCGCGCCTCACTGACCCCCCTGCACACAGGTACTGCTGCTACCATGGACATTACGTGCTAAAATCCTGCTGCCCCCAGCTGGAGTTTGAGAACCTGAGGAGGGTCAATATGTCCAGCGTGCCCACCCCCGCCAGACGCAGGTAAGCAGCCAGCTGTGTGTGCATCCCTTGTGGAGGGGGCAAAGCCTGTGTGACTCCTTGTGGCCCTGTTGTGTGAGTGTCACTGATGCCAGTGCACAGGGGTGCAGCGTGAGTGCAGAACACGGCCGTGCTGACGATAGTGCCTGGCACTCAGGGAGCCACACGGGATCTGCAAAGAGCTGCTGGGGGCTCCAGGGAATGGCAAACCAATGAGCCCCACCAGATGGCTTCACAAGAGTCATAAAGGGTGCCGCCAGCCAGCCCTGTCCTACTTGCATATCTTGACAAACATGCTCTGACAGGCACAATGCCGCATGACTCTGGCATGGCCACTGTACGAATCCACAGTACACCCACTCCTGGAACACGGTGTGCAGGTCTGTGCAGGTCTGGTCGCCCCAGCTCAGAAAAGATACATTGACACTGGAAAAGGTACAGAGAAGGGCCACAAAAACGATTAGGAGCATGGCTCAGCTTCCATCTGAGGAGATTAAAAAGACTTGGACTGGTCAGTCTAGAAAAGAGGTGGCTAAGAGGGGCTATGATACAGGGCTATAACATCATGAATGCTGGGAAGGAAGTGAATAGGGAATCCCCCCTTCACATAATGCAAGAACTCGGGGTCGCCCAAGGAAATTAATAGGCAGCAGGCTTAAAACAAATGGAAGGAAGTACTTCACCCAACGCACAGCCAACCTGTGGAACTCGTTGCCAGGGGGTGTTAAGGCCAAAACCATCACGGGGTTCAGAAAAGAATTAGATATGTTCCTGGAGGGTAGGCCCAGCAGTGGCTATTAGCCAAAATGGTCAGGGATGCAACACCATGCTCTGGATGTCCCTAAACCTCTGAGCGCCAGAAGCTGGGACTGGCCGACAGGGATGGATCACTCTATAATTGCCCTGTTCTGTTTGTTTTGGCACTGGCCACTGTTGGAAGACAGGCTATTGGGCTAGATGGACCCAATGTGGCCGTTCTTAGTTTGTAAAGGAAAATCACGCCTCACTAATCCGCTCAAGAGCTTGTTTACGGGTATTAACAACTCATAGCCAGCCCCATTTCCCAGCAGCAGCTGCAGAGCAGAGACTCTCCGTTCACAAGGTGTCCATGGGTAGCAACTCTGCCAAGCACCATGGACCACGTTTCCCTAGAAGCCCTGGGCTCCCCAGGCTGGGGTTGCCCTCTGGCATTGAGCTGGGGAAGATATGTAACGCAGCACTGTCTGGCATCTGGGTTCCCCTGGGAGAGGGGAAGCCACCTGGTAGCAGCAATTTGGTGCCCAGCGTAACACAGTCATTGCCTTGTCCCTTCCCCCCCAGGAATTCCCTGCCACTTCTGGCTGTGGGGCTCTACAGCCTGCTCATCCTCACGCTCATGGTCCTCGACTTCCTCCACTTCTGCAGACTCAACCTGCACAACTTCCAGAGCCTCTTGAGCTGCAGCCACCTCGGCAAGCGCCTGGCCAGGTCCTTCCCGCACCGCTGCCCGCAGCCTGGCCCAGCGAGAGGAGAGACCCAGCGGCCGGTGCCAGCTGTGCCCCCGGGCCAGGCCAGTCAGGACAGCAAGTGTGAACAGCAGCCACTGCAGGGACTGGGGGGTGATGGTCCACACCCAGGCTTGGGGCAGCGGGTATGTTGGCTGTAGGCCTCTACAAGAGGGCTGTTAGCAGGGCCTGGTGCGCTGCACTGGAATGATGTGAGCCCATCCCTGGGCTGCCTGGCCTGGCCTATGCCTTATAAAGGCCTAAGCTGCCCCCGAGCGCTCTGTCTGTCTGGGATGTGACCCCAGGAGAGAGGGGAACCCTGGAGGGGTGGGGGCTTGGAGTCATACGATGACAGGCTGGGAAGGGCTGTTCATCCCCCCCATGGCTCATCGGTGCTCAGGGTCCCTAGAGCTGCCTGCGGCTCATGGTGCTGGTGGTGTTCACCAATGTGGTGTTCACAGGCTGAAGGTGGCAGCTGGTCTCACTCGTCAGTTCCCTTTTACCTCCGCTTGTGCCTCAGTCCCTGCTCTGGGTGCCAGGGCCGTGGGCTGGTCCTGCCCAGCTGCTGAGGATCTGTTCAAGGGCACACTGGAGGTTCCATGGGACTATCTGCAATGGGCATCAGCATGTGTCTGGTTGTGTGTGCACGTGTGCGGAGGGAGTGTGCACATATGCACACACAGGTGTGGGGCATGTGCATGTCTGTGCCTGTGTACCTGGGTAGATGTGTGTGGTCACATGTGGGGGTGTGTGGTGTGTGGGCATGTGCACATGGGTAGGCGTGTATGGGTGTGTGTAGGGATGTGGGGGGGTGCGTGTGTGCTTGTGCACAGGTGTGTGTGAGCACGTGGGTGTGTGTGCTTGGGGTGTGTGCATGTACACTGGGTAGGCGTGTCGGGGGG
>ML675644.1:23153768-23209572 GCA_007922155.1 Mesoclemmys tuberculata | reverse complement strand
GGGGGGGGGCCCGGCTCCGAGCGGGGTGGGGCCCGGCTCCGGGCGGGGTGCGCTCCGGGCGGGGGGGAGCCCGGTGGGGGGGGTCCCGGCTCCGGGCTGGGGGGGTCCCGGCGGGGGGGGGCCCGGCTCCGGCCCCTCTGACGGCCCCTTTCGCAGGAGGCGGCGGCGCAGCTGCGGCAGGAGGGGAACCGGCTGTTCCAGGCCGGGCAGTACGCGGCGGCGCTGGCCTCCTACAGCCGGGCCCTGGAGCTGTGCGCGGGGCCCCCGGAGCGCGCCGTGCTGCACCGCAACCGGGCCGCCTGCCACCTGCGCCTGGTGAGTGCCTGCCCGCGCCGTCCCGCTCGGGGGCGAGGGGCGCTCGCAGCCGGCCCGTGAGCCCTCCCGGCTGCGGGGCCGCTGGCCGCTCTGCGCAGCCCGCTCCGGCTTCTGCTGTCCCGGGCGAGCCGGGCTGGGCGCTGGCCGCGCCTTCTGCCCCGCTGGGCGCTGGGGGGAAGAGCCACTTGCCCAGGCTCCTTTGCCAAGTCAGCATCAGAGGCAAGCGGGCAGTGGCGTGGCGGGTGCAGGGTGAGACCTCGACAGGTAGAGAACTGGCCCACTGGGCGTCTCTCCACACCCCCAGCTGCTGGCCTCCTCCAGGGCCTGCTGTGCCTGCCAACAAATCACCTCCCTGCGCTGGGTCCCAGGGTCCCCTCCTGGGCCTGGAGGGGTAGTGAGCATTTACCTGGTGCTGGCCCTGGCCCTGGCATGCGGCGCTCTGGGAGTAGCAGGGAGGCAGCTGGAGACCCAAGGCGCAAGTGGCACCATGGCAGCTTGAGTTTGGCGTGGCTGCAGGAAGGCAATATGTGGCTTGTGAGGCCAGCAGGGCCAGGGGTGCTGGTCTGGTCTGAGGAGGGATTCCCAGGGCAGGGCGGGTTGAGCAGTTGGGGATGTGGCTGTCATTGTGGCCCATGAAAACGTCTACTCAGTGAGCTCCAAAAAGCCACAAATCTCCTGCTCTGGGCAGGGCAGTCTCTCTCCTGGTCAGGGCTTCTGGCACTTTCCCTGTGTCCAAGCCAGGCCTAGCAGGAGCCCGCCTGATGGTCCTGTGCTTGTAACACCATGGCTAACGAAGAGGGGAGCCCGTGGACCTGCTTCTGTTACCTGCGTCCTGTCTTTACAGGAGGATTATGCCAAGGCAGAAGCTGATGCATCTAAAGGTGCGGGCAGGTTGGGGGCTGTCGGCCGCTTTGCCGTTCCCCTGGGTTCCTGGTGGGGACAGGGGAGGTGGCCCAAAGCCCCTCTGACTGTGCTGTGGTCCATGCTCAGCCATCGAAGCCGACGGCCATGACGTGAAGGCGCTGTTCCGCCGGAGTCAGGCGCTGCAGAAGCTGGGCCGCCTAGACCAGGCAGTCTACGACCTGCGAAGGTGTGTGAGCCTGGAGCCCAAGAACAAGGCCTTCCAGGAGGCATTGCACAACCTGGCGAGCAGCATGCAAGAGAAGGTGAGCACCAGTGGAGCCGGAGCCAGGGCTGGAAAAGGGCTCTGGAGTTCCCGGCGTGGGGCCAGTCTTATTGTTCCTGGCCTTGCATCCAGGCGGGGGCTGGTCACAGGCTAGGATGGCTCCTGCTGCAGTGTGTCCAGGGGTGATTAAAGCCGTCTCTAGCCTGTCCCTCTGTGTCTCAGATGACGCTCATGTCCTGTACGGATTCCAAAGTAGAGCAGATGTTTCAGATCTTACTGGACCCCAAAGAGACAGACACAGACAAAAAGCAAAAGGTACCTGCTCCGAGCAGCCCCTGGGCAAGGTGTGGGGGGGGAGGGCGAGGGTGGAGTGGCTGGGGAGCACCGACATGGGGAGGGTTCCAGTCCCCGAGTGAATGCTGCTCATTGCAAGACATGAGCTGCGTGTGGGGACAGGCTGTTGCTGCTTTGGTCTGGGGACCTGTGTTCCTGCTGCGGGAGCTGGTGGCTCTGGCTCAGCCTCTCTGTGCTGTTGGAAGCCAAGGAGGTGCCTCTCGCTGGCTGCCCAGGCAGTGATCCCACCCACGGGACCCTTGGTGTCATGGCCTTCCCTCGCTTGTAACCAGCGGGGAGGGGGAGGGAAGGATGATGAGCTGCTGCTGACCAGCCTGGACACGACTTCTCTTTCCCAGGCAGCTCAGAACCTGATCGTGCTTGCCCGGGAAGAGGCTGGGGCAGAGAAGATCTTTCAGAGTGATGGCCTGCGGCTGCTGCTGCGCTTGCTGGACACGGGCAGAGAGGACACAATGCTGGCGGCTCTGCGCACCCTGGTTGGCCTGTGCTCCGGGCACCGCTCGCGGGTAGGTGTGCACTGCTCCCGTGTCCCCATGGCTTGGGGCCTGTGCCCCGTGAGGTCTTTGCCAGGCAGGCACTTGTCTTGCACAGGATGAGCAGACAGCTGCGGCGAGTGCTGGTGGGAGACGCCCTGCAGTAGACGGGTCCTGCCCCTGGCGGTTGCTGCCTGCAGCACCCGATGCTGCCGAGCCCCGGGGAGCTGTAGCTGGAAGTTGCTCAGTGAGCAGGGTCACTGCTTTCTGCCCCGACCCGCCGGGGCCATCTCCGTGCTGTCAGCTCAGTGCGGGACCCCCGGCTCCAGCCCGGTTCCACTGCTGTCGGCTGGGGTCAAGGACTGCAGCAAGGGAACCCACTCTTCTGGGCTGTCACTGCTGATCCCCGGTGCCCTGCCCACCCCCAGCGCGAAGCCTCTTCCTCCCTCTCCTCTGGTGCGGCTCCGCAGCCCTTCCCCCCAGCGCCAGCTGCTGTGCTTGTGCTGCTGCCCAGTCCCCTCCCAGTGCATTGCCCTGTGGATCCAGCTGGCCCCACCTCACCTTCTTGCTGGTGAGCTCTCGCGGAGAGCGTTGGAAGTCGGGGCGGCTTTGCATGGCCAGGTGCTGGTGGGCATTTGGGAAGAGCAGCTGGGACTTGCTGGGGCAGAGCTGGAAGCAATTTGCTGGTGGAGTGCTTCCCCTGTGCTCGCAGACCATGGCGATCCTGGCAGAACTGGGGGCACCGCGTGTCTCAGCCATTCTGGGAGTGGAGCACGAGCAGGTGTCTCTGGCGGCCTGCAACCTGCTGCAAGTCATGTTCGACGCACTGAAGGAGGGGCTGCAGCGGGATTTCCGCGGCAAGGAGGAAGCCCTTGTGCTGGGTGAGCGACCCCGTCTCCCTGCCCAGCGCCAGGTGCTGGGCGGGGCCCTGTTCTAGCCAGATCTTGCTCCGTGTCCCTGGGTTGGCTGGCACAAGTCTTTCCGGAGTCCTCCTGGTGCTAGGTGACCTACTGGGCACCCATTCTGTGATGTGAGGGATGGACACCTGGGGCAGTGGGACCTCTGACCGGGTTGCGCTGGGGGTCCTGGGACTCTGTGCCTCTCCTCACCATTTCCTGCCACCTGCCCTGGGCGGCAGCTCCCAGCCCCCTTCTGCAGAGCTCAGCTGTGTCTCTGCAAGCCTGCCCCACCGAGCTAGGGGGCAGGAGATGCATGAGCCCCCCCACTCTGTGCTCCCAGGTCCCCGGGCGGGGGCCACTGACGTTCTTGGTGTGTGTTGTCTGGAAGATCCCACAAAGGAGCTGAAGCTGCTGATCGGACACCTGTTGGAAATGCTGACCCAGGAGGGGGCCTCAGCCCACGGCTGCAACAACACCCTCAACCTCCTGATCAAAGTGGTGCCGCGGAAATCGCTGCAAGAGCCCGACAACAGCCTGAGCCTCTGGGTCATCGACCAGGGTAAGGGCAGCTCGGAGCACCCCTGCTGCGACCGTCCCAGCTGCAGCCCAGTGCTCGTGTGCACATGGCGTGTGTCCCTCTGGCCCTGGGGCAGCAGCGTGGAGTCGCCTGCTCCCTGAGGGGCAGCAGCTGAGCAGCCAGTCTTTCTAGGCCTGAAGAGGATCCTGGAGGTGGGGGGCACAGTGTGCGAGGCCCCCGGCAGGCTGCCTGGGACAGAGAACAGCCGGATGAGCGCCGCCGTCCTGCTGAGCAAGCTCTACGGTGACCTGAAGTGCGATGCCGAGCGGGAGAACTTCCACGGGCTGTGCGAAGACTATGTCAGGTGAGGAGCGGCTGCCAGCTGCAGTGGCAGGGGCTGCAGATGGGAGCAAACGAGCTCTGTGCCCTGGGGCTCAATCTGAGCACCAGCTCTCCTCAGCCAGGGCATTCTGTGACGCTAGCAAGAATGCTCCTGGGCCGTGCCCTTCTGGTGTGGGTGGGCTGCTCCCCTGCCCAGTCTCTGCTGGGCGGGGCGACAGGGCAGACACCAGCCCTCCCCACCAAGACGGGACTGGGGCGCCAGCCCTTGCTGCTGTGGCAGTGCTCTGATGCCATGGGCGTGGGGTGGGGGGGGTGGACGGATGTCGCTGGGCCCGTTCTGTACAGGTGCCGTGCCTACGTGCAGGGTACGGCTGATGCTCACGGCAGGGTTGACCTGTCTTGCTGTTCTTCCCCTCCAGGAGCTGGTTTGAGGGGCAGGGGTTGGCTGGGAAGCTCCGTGCCATCCAGACGGTGTCGTGCCTGCTGCAGGGTCCCTCGGAGGCTGGGAACCGGGTGCTGGAGCTGGACGGCATCATGGAGAGCGTGCTGGCTCTGTGTGCCTCCATACGCGAGGCTGACCAGCTGGTGGCTGTGGAGGCACTGATCCATGCTGCCGACAAGGCCAAGCGGGCATCCTTCATCACGGCCAACGGGGTGACCCTGCTCAAGAACATCTACAAGTGCAGCGAGAGGGACAGCATCCGCATCCGCGCATTGGTGGTAAGGGGGGTGCTGCATCTGGGCACTGGGGGGAGACACTCTTGTGGGCCTGGGGGTGTGGCAGGGGCTCCAGGGAGCCTGGCAGGACTGCAGAAGCTGTTGGGCTGATGAGCTTGTCCTCCACTCAGGCAGGGTGGTGGTCCCTATGGCCAGGTTCCCCCAGGTGTGTTTAAGGGATGGGGCTGCCAGGGAGGTGCGGGCCTGACAGGCTGTTCTTTGTTGTAGGGGCTCTGCAAGCTGGGCTCTGCCGGGGGCACTGACTTCAGCATGAAGCAGTTCGCGGAGGGCTCCACCCTGAAACTGGCCAAGCAGTGCCGCAAGTGAGGACAGGAGGGGTGCAGAGGGGACCCGGGCACAGCGTCTGGGCCAATCCTGTGCCAGCCGCTCCCCACGCTGATGTGCTACCCCCACCACAGTGGCAGGCCAGTGCAGGCTCACGGCTGTCTTGCTCCCCCAGGTGGCTGTGTAACGCAGCGATCGATGTGGGCACACGCCGCTGGGCAGTGGAGGGCCTGGCCTACCTCACCTTCGACGCGGACGTCAAGGAGGAGTTTGTGGAGGACAAGGCAGCTGTGCAGGCCATGTTCCAGCTGGCCAAGGTGAGGTACTGCTGGGGCAGAGCCTGGCCTTTGTGGGGCCTGGGCAGCGGGGCTGTGTTGGGGTAGCATGTGGCCAAGTGCCGCCCCGGGGCTGGGAGTGTTGCTGGGCGGTGCCGCTGGTGATGTGTGTGGCACAGAGCTGGGCGCAGCAGAGGCTCCTGCTTGCAGCGGGTTGCTCCGTGGCACCGGCCGGTGCGGGGAGCCCTGCTGGCAGCCCAAGGTTTGCTGAGTGCCCCGCTGTTCCCTGCAGTCGGAGGAGAGGAGTGTGCTATTCGCAGTGGCCTCCACACTGGTGAACTGCAGCAACAGCTACGACCATGAGGAGCCAGACCCCCAGATGCTGGAGCTGGCCAAGTATGCCAAGCAGCACATCCCAGAGCAGCACCCCAAGGTGAGGACGGGTGCCCAGGGGCTCCCCCAGGGGTACAGATGTTGGCATGTGTTGTCTGGGGCCCCTGTGGGGCAGGAGGGTGAGGAGTGTCAGGGCTGGAGCAGTGGGGAGGGCTGGCGGGGGGCAAGGCTTGCGTGCACTATGTAGCTCCCTTCCCTGCACAGGATGAGCCAGGCTGCGTGAGGCGGCGGGTGCGGAAGCTGCTGGCGGCTGGCGTGGTGTCAGCTCTCACCTGCATGGTGAAGAGCGAGAGCCCTGCACTGACCAGCTCCTGCCGGGAGCTAATCGCCAGGTGAGGCTGCACTGGGGGCCAGCTGGGCGGTGGGTTCTGTGGTGCCCCGGGGCAGGGGGCGGTGGGGTCCTTCCCAGTGTGGGGGCAGCAGGGTCCCACCTAGAGTTCCCCAAGGCACCGGCATGGATCCGCTCCCGGCGTGCTGTCGACGCCGGCACTGACGCTTTGCCCACAGGGTGTTCCTGGCGGTGGTGGAGGAAGCAGCGGACAGAGGCAGCGTGGTCGCCCAGGGAGGGGGAAAGGTGAGGTGTTAGCCCCCTGCCCCTGCACTGCCCCCTACAGCACCCCCACGTGGGCTGGCGTCACGAGCTGGGAGGGCAGGCCAAGCAGGGGTGGGGATTGTCCAAAGCCCGGAAGCACCTCGGCCTGCTGGCTGGCAGTCGCTGTCCTAGAGTGTCCCTTCTGGGCAGGCGGGGCGCAGCAGGTCCCTTGCACTCGGGGCTGTGGGAGCGAGCTGGGTGCTGGAGGGCTGGTGTGCCCTGTCTGCTACTGACGGCCCTGCCCCTCAGGCGCTCATCCCGCTGTCCCTGGAGGGCACTGAGGTGGGGCAGACCAAGGCTGCGCAGGCACTGGCGAGGATCACCATCAGCTCCAACCCGGAGATGGCGTTCCCTGGAGAGCGGGTGAGTGCGGCCTGCGTGTGCTGTGCTGGGGCGGGGCTGCTTACGGAGCCAGGGATCTGTGCCCAGCAGCCGACCTCCGGGCGAAGAGTCTTCCCTGTGGCTCGGGAGCCTTTCCTCCCGCTTGGGGCTCTCGGGCCGCACCTTCCCAGGCCGCATGGTGCTTGGGGAGGCAGTGACCCTCCGCCACATCTGAGCCGCGCTTGGGGCCGAGTGTCCCTGCGACGCGCTTGTCCGTGGGGCATCTCGGGGATCTGCAGCCACAGCCTGAGCTGCTCCTGCTGCCTTGCTCCCTAGATCTACGAGGTGGTCAGGCCCCTCGTGAGCCTCCTGCAGCTGCACCGCACGGGCCTGGAGAACTTCGAGGGGCTGATGGCGTTAACCAATCTGGCTGGTATCAGCGAGAGGCTGAGGTAGGAGGAGCTGTCGCGTGACAGGGACAGACTGCATCGCTGGTGTCGGTCGGGCGCTGGCTGCGTGTGTGGTCAGTTGCTGTCCCAGCTCTGCGCAGACAGCGGGCGTGGCAGGCCTCGAGCCAACTGCCACAGACTCGCTCGGCAGCAAAGGCACCCGGCCGGGTTTATTGCCGATAATGCCTGGTACTAGCTCCTGTAGACTATGGTGACTTGAGGACATGTCTGCCTATGACAATGGACACAGTGCAGTGACGGAAGGGACTTTCCATTCCCCACTTGACCTCTTTACACCCATATACAAAGCTACATGTCCCCCCCCTTTACCTTGTACACTGTAAGCCGGCGGGAGCTTCGCGCCGGTCGCGGCGGCCCTTCCGGGGGCCCAGCCGCTCGGGAAGGTCCCTGCACCTTCCTAGAATAAGGGGGAATTAGCTACAGTGTCTATCGCCCCGGCCCCTTGGCAGGGGCGGGCGAGCAAGCAGTCTATCGCCCCGGCCCCTTGGCAGGGGCGGGCGAGCAAGCAGTCTATCGCCCCGGCCCCTTGGCAGGGGCGGGCGAGCACGGAAGCAGTCTAGCGCCGGGTTGGAGGAGGGGTTGTGCGGGTATCCGAGGTCAAAGGGACAGGGGGAGGGGGACGCAGGCCCACCCGACTCCACTGCGTCCCAGCCCAGGGCCCTAACAGTGGCAAAGGCGTTGCCACTGTGCCGGCGGGGTCCTCCCGCAACACACCAGCGGTCGCAGGCCCTTGGCCGCAGCCCCAGTTGGAGCTGCCCCCTGGGCTACTTCCTCCCCACCAGTCCCGGGTACCTCCTTCCGTGGGCTCCGGGGAATAGACGGCTCGGGGAAGGTTGAGTAGGCCCTCCTCATCGGCAGGTGGGAGGTCGGGGAGCCCTTCAGCGAGGGGCAACTCCTCCAGGTCGCAGGCCTCTGGGGGTACTCCGGCGTCAGGTAGTTCCTCCAAGTCAGGGCCCGCCTCGGGGGGTGCTGCGGCGGGCAACTCGTCCAGGTCCGGACCCGCCTCCGGAGGGGGTTCCCACCCCAGAGGGTCCCGGGGCTCGTCCCACTCCCTGGTATCCGGGGGCCCGACCCAGTCATCCGGTCCGGAGCGGTAGGGCCGCTCCCAGCCCCTGAGTTCCGGAGAGGCCCTACGCTGAGCCTCGGTCCGGCGGGGCTCCGGCAGGGGCTGCAGCCGGCGTGAAGGCACTTCTGTCCTCGCTGGCCGTCTGCCCCTTACTGAGCAGCGGGCCCTGCCTTTTAACCCCTTTTCCCTGGGGGAAGTCCCGCCCTCCGCGGAGGGGATTGGCCAGTCGGCTGGGCCTATCTCAGTCCGCCTCCGGGGTTGACGGGCAGGCAGGGGTTTTAAATCCTGTGGAGGTTGTGTTTGGGGCGGCGGCCCTTTCTGGGGCCCAGCCGCTCGGGAAGGTCCCTGCACCTTCCTACACCACGTTGGTTTGATCAAAGCATCTCTCCATCCCACTGTCACCCTGCCTTTATCTTTAGGGGGGTCATTGTGTCCTCATTCTCTCTGGAGCATGTATTTGTTCCAGACGTGGTACTGGGCTGGGGTTCTTCCAGGGCTTGTTCGTGTCCATTCCAAGTAGGGGGGGGTGCATGGACGCTGCATGCCCAGTTCTCAGAAGGTTTTCCCCTAGTGGTACCCATCGGTCAGTGCAGGAGCCCCTGGGAGTGGCACCTCCATGGCATTGTATATTGTGCCCTGCCGCCCCACCGCTCTCTTGTTCCTTCTTACCACCCATGACAGTTGTTGGCGCTTCATTCATCTTGCAATGCAAACGTTCTCCCTGTGGCTGTTTGCTGGGGTTCCTGGAATAGTTGGAATGACAGATAAGTTAGTCATAGATGAGTTAGTTTTGTAGGTAAGTTTTAGTTAAGGGGTTTCCCCCTCTTTTTTGGACTTCTCCCCTCCCAGAATACTGGGTCAGCCTCGGGCCCCAGGATTCAAGCCAAGCCCTGTAGATCCTGCCCTAAGCCTATGCCAAAAGGTGATCCCCACGACTCCTGTTTGAAGTGCTATGGGGCGTGGCACCAAACCAATCGCTGCGGGGGATTTCACCCTCGAAGCAGAAAAGGGAGGCGTGTTCGCCTCAAGCTCATCCTCCTGGAGACAGCTGTCCTGCAGGTCCCCCAGCCCTGGCACCTAGCGCCTCGGTGCACCGTGCTCCAGCCTCAGTCAGAGCCTGCAGCACCCAAGAAAAGCGCAGCACCGAGGGATTCCCAGCACAGACGCTCGCTGGCACTGAAGCCAGTGCAGCATGGCTCCCCTTTGCCGGTGCCCCACAGGAAACAGAGGAAGGCTGACGGGGGGGCTCGCCTGCGGTGTGGGCTGTGGGGAAGGATGCTGGCTTAATGCGCCATACCCCATGAGGTCCAGTGCTGATGGACTCCCCGGCTAGGGGGAGCATCGGGTGAAGGAGCTGGACCTTCCCTCCGCACCGTGAACATTTGAGGCGGCACAGTAGTCCGCTACCGAAGTGGAGAGCACCCAGGGCAGCAGTGTGCTGCCGTCCAGAGGCAAGCCTGCCATGCTGCGTCTCCAGTCGCCTTCTTGGCACCAGCCCAGCACCATTGCGCTCGGCACTGCCGTGGTCTCCTGGCTCGGAGTCCTGATCGTGGACTGAGGCAAGTCCTGTACCTCCAAACATCTGAGCGGTGCTGCTACAGGGAAGAAAGGGGCAGGCGCCCTTCATGGTTCCATGGCCAATGCGGTGGCAGATGCCCCAGCAGTGGCCCTTTTGGAGCCTGTGGACCCAGGGGTCTCACTCCAGAGGTCCTTTCTCAGTCGCTTCAGACAGCCAAGCTGCCTTTACGCCGAAGCGGAGAGTACCACTGTGCGGTGCAGAGACCAGCGTTGGCAGAGAAACAGAGCAGCTGATCCTAGCACCCAGGCTGATCCTGGCACTGGCCAAGAGATCCTGGACTGGGAGGGTCCCCATGGGCCGAGTGGCCAGGAGGGCCACACCTTGCCTATGGCCTCGTTATGGTCCCCAGATGAAGCAGTAGCAGGAATATCAGCTACTCACATCCCCACGGACAACAAAGCTCACCTAAAGCTGCTGTGGATAGCTCAGATCTAGGGCTGCAGAAAGAGGTCCTAGAGTCAGTGGGCCTGATGGTGGACATTTTGATGCTAGAGGGACCCTCAAGGGTGGCTTTACCACAGACCAAGACCATCCAGACCACAATAAACATGCTGTGGCAAACACCAGCCTCTATTTCCCCCTCCTTCCTAGGGCCAGGGGACAGAAGGTACTTTGCACTGTCTAAGGGTTACGAGTACCTTTTCACACATCTGCAACACGGCTGGCTAGTGGTAGCCGCAGCAACTGAAAAGGAGAGGCAGAGACAAGGCCTGATGCCGAAGTCAAAAGGTCCAAAAAGGCTGGACCTCTGGGAGGAAAGTCTGATCCCCTGGGCCCTGCAGCTCTGTAGGCGATACTCAGTAGAGACAACTTCAACTTGCAGGACGTGCTGTCGAAGTTGAAAGAACTACTCCAGGGCAGAATTTGGACCAATGGTGGCCGTCGGCCAGGCCGTAGCAGAACATCTTTGCAGGCCGCACTGGACAAAGCAGACTTGGTGACGAGAACGGTGTCATCCACGGTCACCGTGAGGAAGAGTTCCTGGCTGTGGGTGTCTGGTCTCCCACCGGAGGCCCATACTGCCACTATACAGGACTTGCCACTTAAGGGCGTAGTGTTGTTTTCGGAGCAAATGGCCTCCAAACTCCATGGCCTGAAGCATTCTAGGGCAACTTTTCAATCCTGGGAGGTCCACATGCCCTCCATGCAGAGAAAACATTTTAAGCCCCAACCTAACCAGAGATTCTACTGTCTCCACCTAGACAGGACTGCTCTAAGAAGAGGAGTAGAAACAATAGGCGTAGGACGCCCCAATTTGGGCCAGACCTCAAATAGGCGGCCCTGTGACCCTGAACAAACCTTTTGAGGGTGCATCCAAGGATGGCACTCCAGGCCAGTTACTGGATCTTTCCCCGTTTCCTAAACTGTTTAGCCCACTTCGCCTGGATATCGTGAACGACATCTTCTGCCAGTGGGGGTTTCCCCAGGTGGATCTGTTCGCAACTCAAAGCAACAGGAAGCGTCACCAGTTTTGTTCCTTCCTAAACCACAGTCCGGGATCGATCTTGGAAGAAATTCTGCATGTGCCTGGCGCAGAAGGGCACCCCTGTGATGCAAGCTTCACTGCCTCTTATTTTAGACTCCCTCCTGCATTTGAGGCTTCTAGGGCTAGTGACAGTGTCCATAAAGGTGCATTTCGCCGCAATTTCTGCTTCCTCTGTGAGCGCTGGCTCGAGGCCATTCCATGGTAGGTGTGTGCATGCCTCCATGCACAGTTACCAGTGCTATTTTCCCTTTAGCAGTACCCATAGGGCCGGATTCAGTGCCTCCTGGAGCCCCGCGCACATGCCGTGGTACGTGAAGTGCTGCTGGCCCTACACCCCCTCAGTTCCTTCTTCCCCGTTACGGTTGCTGGGACTGCTTTGGCTTGCATCGCGCGTACCCAGTCCCTTTTGTTCTCCCTTAATTGTTTCTAGTTTGTCTTAGGTAAGTGGCTCAGACTGTGAGTGGTGTTAATAGTGGTAGTCGCTTAGGATAGTCCCGTCTGCGACTTTGCGGGGAGCGGGGCATGCCCCATCACTGGGTTTCAAACCGTGTGCCTCCTGTGGGAAAGCCTTTCCGCTGAGCGACCCCCATGATAGTGGGACTTGCTAACACCCTTTGCAGATGCTTTGACCCAGGACCAGGTGCTGGATGTTAGCAGCATCCTGGAGGAGAGTACCACGGTGGCCAGAGCAGCGCTGCAGCCATCTTCGGACACAGCAGACTTGGTAGACAGAGCCATGGCGTCCAGCTGCTCGTGGCTGCAATCCTCAGGGCTGTCTCAGGAGGTCCAACAATCCATCCAGGACCTTCCCTTTGATGGGTCGGCCTTGTTTTCGGACCAGGCGTGTGCGCAGTTGCATGGTCTGAAAGACTCAAGGGCCACGCTCCGCTCCTTGGGTCTTTATTCACCCTAGCCTCTCAGTGCCAATTCCCTCCTCAGGGCCAGCAACAGCAGAGGTACCAGCCAGGGCGGTGCATGCCCTGCAGACAGGGGGTCTAGGAGACGTCAGCCAACGCCAGGGTCCTCCTCGGCCCCCAGCAAGGGTCATCTCGGGGATCCAGTAACTGGAGGAGGTCATTTTGAAGGTGTGCGTGAGGGTGGGGTTCCAGCCTGTTCTCTTGATCCCTCCCTGAACTGCCTAGCTCCCTTCCTGTCTGAATGGGCTAAGATCACTTCAGATTGCTGGGTCCTTGGCATAGTCTCGGCAGGCTCTGCCCTCCAGTTTGCATCTACCCTTCCCCGTCCCTCTTCAAGGACCCTCTCACGAGCAACTCCTCATGCAGGAGGTAGAGAGACTTTTCTCAGCTGGGGGCCGTAGAAGGGGTTCCACCAGACATGAAGGGAAAGGGGTTTTACGTGAGATACTTCCTCATCCCCAAAGCAAAAGGGGATCTAACACCCATACTAGACCTGCATTGTCTCAACAAATACCTGAAGAGGCTGAAATTTTGCTGGTCTCCCTGGCCTCCATCATCCCCTCTGTGAATCCAGGAGACTGGTTTGCTGCCCTCGACATAAAGGACACTTACTCCTACGTTTCTATCTTGCCCCAACCACAGGCGTTTCTTCCATCTTGTGGTGGCTGGCTCCCACTACCAGTTTGCAGCATTGCCCTTTGGCCTTTCCGTGGCCCTGAGAGTATTTACAAAATGTATAGCAGTGGCAGCGGCCCACCTGAGGTGCAAAGGGGTCCCGATTTTCCCCTACCTGGACGACTGGCTGATCGGGGGCAGGTCCAGAGCAGGGTGGATCTGACGTGCACCACCTGCTGCCGGCTGGGCCTGCTAATAAAAGAGCAGAAGTCCACATTAACTCAGTGCAGTGGATAGAGTTCATGGGGGCATTCCTGGGCACATCCCAAGCCAGAGCTTTCCTACCCCAGCCAGGCTTCGAGGTGATGGCTGCTGTCATTCCACCCGATTCTGGCTTGGGACTGTCACCTGGTACTCAACAGACTAATGGGGCCTCCCTTGGCAACCTGCTCACTCCTCTGCCTCTCGTGAAAGATGGCTTCCTTCTTCGATCACCTCAGCCAGGAGAGTGTCTGAGCTCAAGGCTTTGACCTCTTGATCCTCCATACTTGGTGTTTCACAGGTATAAGGTGCAGTTACGATCCCTCCCGGCTTTCCTCCCTCAGGTGGTTTCTCAATTTCACGCAAATCAGGAAATTGTACTGAAGTCACATGCCAGCAACAGGGAACACAGCCACCACCCTCTGGACGTCAGTTGTGTATTAGCAGGCTATATAAACGGACTAGACCCTCTCATCTAGTCATCAGATCAACTCTTCTTCGCCACAGCGAAGAGGGGAAAGGGTTTCCCAGTATCACTCCAGATGGTTTCGTCATGGATTACTTCCTGTAGCAGGACCTGCTGTGACCTGGCCAAAGTGCCAGCCCTGTCTCCGACAGCGCACTCCACCAGGGCACAAGCATCCTTGGCCGCTTTGTTAGTGCAGGTGCCCACGCAAGAGATTTGTAGGGCTGCAGCGTGCTCGTCAGTCCGCATGTTTGCCACATTCTGCCTTCACTCAGCAGGCCAGAGATGACGCCGCATTTGACAGAGTGGTGCTTCCATCAGCCATTTTGTGAGTCCCCCCCCATGGTCACCTACTTGGAATAGACACGAGCAAGCACTCAGAGGAAAATGGTTACCTACATCTTTGTAACTGTTCTTCGAGATGCTGCTCTTGTCCAGTCCAAGACTTGCCTGTCTTCCCCTCTGTCGGAGCCAGCTGGCAAGAAGGAACTGAGGAGGCAGCATGTGAGTGGGGCCCTACATACGGTGTCATGGAGGCGCCACTCCAGGGGCGCCTGCTCTGAACCGATGGTTACTGCTAGGGGAAAACCTGACAACGGTGCACGCAGCGCGCACATGAGCAGCACATCTCAAGGAACAACAGCTATGAAAGGTAGGGAATGGCTTATTCTGGTACCACCCTTCTGGAATGTGTTTGCATGAGTGTCCTCTGCCTAGCGCTCCTTAGGAGTGTGTGTTTGCAAGAGCAGCTATGTTCGTGCCAGATGCTGTGAACTTACGTGCAGGCACGTTTTGTAACAGGCCTGACTTCTTCTCGCAGCTAACTTTGCTTTATCAGCAGGGCTTGATTACTTTAGTTCAGGCCCCAGGCCTTGTGCCAAGCCTGTCTCAGGCTGTGCCTTTCCACCGCGCCTGGGCCCACTCAGCTGCTAGCAGACCATCTCAGCCAGCGCCGAAGCCTTTGCCAGCCCCGGGGCCTGGCTGTGCCTGGGAGAGGGGGACTCCTGGAGCTGGAGCCAGAGCCCTCACTTGTGCTTGGTTGCAGACAGAAGATCCTGAAGGAGAAGGCGCTGCCCATGATCGAGGGCTACATGTTTGAGGAACATGAGCTGATCCGGCTGGCAGCCACCGAGTGCATGTGCAACATGGCCATGAGCAAAGAGGTAAGGCCCGTGCGGCGGGGGGGTGTCTGCGTGGCAGGAGGGCACTCAGGTCTCTGGCTCTGGCTTGCAGGTGCACGAGCTCTTCCTGGCCGAGGGCAGCGACCGGCTGAAGCTGATGGTTCTGTATAGTGGGGAGGATGACGAGAAGCTGCGACGAGCAGCCTCTGGCACGTTGGCCATGCTCACCTCACTGCTGCCTCCTATCTGCAGGAAGATCACCCTCGTGGTGAGATGTCCTTTCCCCGCTACCCCTCTTAGCGCTCAACGGTGCCAGGTGCCTCCCCAGCCGTGCCTTGCACTGACACCGAGATGGAAGGAGGTTTGTCCTGCTGCCACCCTGACTGCTCTCCCAAAATGCCCCCTGCATGTCCAACTCCTTCATCTGCTGCTCTAAGCTGTTAGGAAGCAGCAGCATGTCCCACTCCAGAGCCAGCTGTCTTTGCGGCAGAGGGTACGTAAGCTGGGATCTTCGTGTGAAATTTCAGTCTTGTGACTTTGAAATGAGTGCAGGCAGGTGCTCCAGCCCCGGGGCCGCTTGCCTGGACCTGCGCTGGGGCCCAGGGCAGTGAGGAGGTGCTGTGTGCGCATGGGAGGACTTGCTGCAGTAGCCAGCTCCTGTGTCTGCCCAAGGGGCAGGGCCCTGGCATGCTGGGAGAAGGGGCAGGGAGCTCACAAGCCACTGGGGGCAGCAGCTGCTGTTCCCCAGATCTGTCCGGGAAGCAGGCCTGCTTCCTGGGACCTGAATTCTTGGGGACTCAGGGCAGGGGTTTGTGCTCTGTGAGTAACATGAGGCACAGAGCTCCCCCCACCAAGGGTTTGGGGCACTGGCTCAAGGCCATCTTGTTGTCTCCCTATAGACAGCGCACTGGCTGGAGATCCTGCAGGCCTTGCTGCTGAGCCCCGGCGTGGAGCTGCAGCACCGCGGTGCTGTGATCGTGCTGAACATGATGGCCGCAGAGCGGGAGATTGCAGCCAAGCTCATGGAGAGCGAAATGCTGGAGATCCTGTCCGTACTTGCCAAGGAGGAGCAGGACAAGCCCCGTGTGGCCCAAGCTGCCAAGGAGTGCTTGGCGCAGGCTGTGCTGTATGGGCTGATCAAACCCCACGGGACCGGAGAGTGACAGGCTTCCCTGTGCGCCCACTGCTGTGGGCTTGCACCACGCTGACCTGCTCTAGAAAACACAATGATGTGGGGGCTGGGGCCCATGAGCTGCATGGGGGAAAGGTGGCTGAGCCCCAGGGGGCGCTGGGTGGGAATGGGGGCTGAATTCTTGTCTTACGCTTTGAGGGCCTGCTGCTGCTGTTCCTGGGCTGCTCGGCTCTTGCAGGGTTGGTTGAAGAGAGAGGAAGTGAGCTGGGTGAAGCGATGAGCGTTTACTCAGTCAGTGCGTCGAGTCCACTCGTTCCCCTCTGCGTCGCGACCATCCACATGAGCCCCACATTCACTACTTTACAACCCTTTATCTACAATCGTATGTAAATACACACTTCTGCAAAACCCTTGCACATCCCTAATTGGTGATATAAAATGAATAGTAAGGACTGGTGCGGTGTATAATTATCTCTGTTGGTTTTAGTTCCCATTAAATGGGCATAGCCTATCCTTTTTATCTTAACAGCAGGCATGACCATGAAGCTGCTTAACAAAATAGCACCAAGGGCAGGGATCCTATGCCTTCACTAACAAGCATGCTGCCGAGAAAGAAGAGAGAGCCCCCTTTTATCACATTCTTGTCCCGGTGCTGATGTTAGGACAAAAGCGAGCACAAAGCGAGAAAGTTGTCTTAATTCACTTCCTCTGGCCTCAGGGTCAAGGTTAAAAAAGTGTCATGGTTTAGCCCAGGTTATTGCGTGTGGCCTTTTCAGCTGCAGGCAGGGGTCCTACTGGAGGACAATTTGTGTCCAAAGCCTGGGTCCAACTCCCAGCCCCCAGGATCAGGGCCCACCACTGACATCCTTTGTCCCTGTGCCCACAGTCTGGGAGCAGGGTCTCTGCTTTCAACGCTGCCCCCCCCCTTGCAGCAGTAGGGTTGGTCCCTGGTGCCTCCCTTTACTGCAGCCAGGCCCTGGGCCACCCTGTGTGTGTCTGCCTGAGCCCCAGGCCTGGCGCTGGGCCCGGAGGGCAGCCGTGTGTGGGGCTGGGGGCACCCGCCCCTGGTGCCCCGGGCTGGGCCTGGGCACTGCCTCTGCGCCTGGGCCTTAAGCGTCCCCGCGGGCCAGCGTGGGCGGCGGTTACCGCGCGGGACGCCCGCAGCAGCCCCGGTGCTGTGCTGGGGGGCGCGACCCTGCCCCCCCCGCAGCCTCGGCCTGGCTCCGACCCCCGCGGACCGGCCCTGCTCCGCTGTGGCTGGCCAAGGAAACATCCGGCCCCCCCCCACCGGGCGGGCGGGCGGGGGCTGGGCAGGGGCCGGCGACACGGCGGGCGCCTGGCCTCAGTTTCCCCAGGGCCGGCACGTGCCCGGAAGCGCCGCCCCGGCTGCGGCGGGCGATGGCGGATCCGGGGCCCCGGCGCGGCTGGTTCGTTTTCGGCTTCCGGGGCCGCGCGGAGCCGCCGGGCGGGACCCAGCGAGTGGCGCCGGAGCCGGGCGGGATCGTGGCGGTGCGGCCCGCGTGGAGCTACACGGCGCTGGTGACCGGTGCGTGCGGGGCCGTCGGGACACCCCCCCCGCCCCCCGGGACCGACCGCCCCCCCCTCCGGGACCGGCCCCCCCGCCGGGAGAGACGCCCCCGGGCCCGCCCCGCCGGAGCCCCGTGCCGCCCCTGACCGCTCTCTCCGCAGGCCGAGGCCGCCTGGCGCTGCGGGGGCCGCTGCCCGGGCGCTGCCGCGTGCGGGGCCGGGTGCGGGACCTGCTCCCCTCCGAGACCCACCTGCTGCTGCTGCGCGGGGCGGCGCTGGAGGCCTGGCCCTGGGCGCGCGGGGAGCCGGCCTGGCGGCGGCGGCTGCGCCCGGGAGGAGCGGCCGGGCCCCTGCCCCTGGCCCCGGGCGGCTACGTGACCCCGCGGCCGCCCTTCCTGCGGCCGCTGCCGCCGGCGCTGCGGGCCCGGAAACTGGTGCTGGGCCACGAGCACGCGGCGCTGCTGGGCCCCGCCGGCGCCGTCTACACCTGGGGCTGTGGCAGGTGAGCGAGCGGGCGGGCGGGGCGGGGGGTGGCGGAGCCCTGCGGGCTGTGGCCGAGGGGCCCAAGTCGGTGCTGCGATGCCCGCCTCTCGTGTGCTCCTTGCAGACACGGGCAGCTGGGGCACGGAGGGCTGGAGACCGTGGCCGAGCCCCGGCTCATCGAGGCCTTGCATGGCGTGCCCATGGGGGACGTGGCGGCTGGAGGCTGGCATTCTGTCAGTGTCAGCGGTAAGGGGCAGGGCGCGGGCCGGGGTGGAGTGGCAGCTTTTCTTCCCCTGGCATGGTCCTTGGTGGGGAATGAGGGGGGAGGTGGGTTCTTTGCTTCCCTGCTACTGGGAAATGCTCAGCCCAAGTGCAACCCCTTGCCCTGTCTGTGCTATTGGCAGAGGGTGGGAGACACCTTTGATCCTCCTCCTGGGGCGAAGGGCTCTGGTGACTCTGCATTGATACCCCTGGAGCCCTGCAGTCGGTGCAGCCGCCCAAGAAACCCCTCAATCGCCGTAGTCTCCATCTCCGTCCCTGATTCTGTTCCTCTTCCAGAGGCAGGTGATCTCTATACGTGGGGCTGGAATGAATCCGGGCAGCTGGCGTTGCCATCCAAAGCACTGGCAGAAAAAAGGCCCCCCCTGGGCTCCCTGCCTGTGGAAGCTGGGGCAGGTGAGGAGCCCTCTTGCAGGGCAGAGTCTGTGAACGTGGCAGAGGGCCTGGAGCTGGCAGTTGAAGGTGGGCCCTGGCTTGTGGGCTGCTAGTGCCCAGCCTGCGACAGTTAAGAGATGCTGTTGGCAGGGCCTGGCTCAGTGGGTGGTCACAAGAAAAATCTTCCACCTGCAGCATTTGGGGAAAATTTAACCCCTCAAGGGCCCCTGCTTTTCAAGGGGTGATTCTAGCCTGGCATACACCTGGGAGCAAAATCTTCTTGCCCCAGCCTGGAGGGTTAGACATGCCCCTGCCCAAGTCTGCAGCACTCTGTCAGAGCCCCACCTGAGGTGGATTTTTCAATCCATTTTCCAGCTGAGGGGGACCTGAAATTGGCCGGGCAGGAGGCTGCTGGAGCAGTTGACTTCATTTCAATCCAGGCTTTCCCTGCTTTGCTGGATCTACCAGAGAGGGCAGAGATCAGCAAGGTCAGCTGTGGCTCCCGCCACACAGCTGCTCTGACACGTAGGTACAGGGGACCAGTGACTTGTTGACTACAGAACTGTGATGGCTGCAGCAAGTCCCAGCTGGCCTGAGGCAGGAGGTGGAGGCAGTTCAAGGGGCTTCATGGGGAAGGGTGGCACGGGGTGGGATGGGGAAGTCAGCTAGGCGAGAGGGGCACAAGGGCTGTAGGCACCTTGGCTGTATCTTTAGTATCATGCTCAGCTCCACTGCGGGTGGTGTTCCAGAGGGAACGTACCCTGAACTCCCCCCTGTCCCTCCACACAGGGAGCTCTCTCAATTGACTGCAGCTGCCCATAGTGCATAAAATGGCATGGCTCACAGCCGCTCCCCCCTCTCCAGCGCAGATGCCTACGCACAGCAGCGGTCTAGTCATAGTGGCTCCACCACTTGCTCTTGGTTGGACAAGGGCTTGCCCTGGGACCAGAAGGGTAGGGTGGGGCTGGGCTGGAGTGCCTTAGGGCTTTCAGGCCTGGTTGTGACTAGCCCTTCAGAAGGCTCTTCCTAGGCAGTAAGACCATCTCCCTTTTGCACCCCCCAGCTAACCTTTGGTCTTTGCTTACAGGGAAAGGGGAGCTGTACACCTGGGGCTGGGGTAAGTGAGGACTTTGCTCTTGCTGTCTGACCGAGGACACTTGCACCACTGTGCCTGGCTGCAGCAGTGAAAGCTCTCAGCCTTAGAAGACAGCAGAATTCTGGCTGGCTCTGCATGAAAGGTGGCAGTGCCCTCCTTATGCTTGAGATGTAGCACCGGCTGCAGGTTGGGGAGAGCTGACTGCACCTGTTCTTCTCCCCAGGTAAATATGGACAGCTGGGCCATGATGACACAGCCAGCTCTGACCAGCCAAGACAGGTCAGCTATTTTCCTGAACATGGGCTCACAGTGGAGGATGTGGTGTGTGGCCCCTGGAACACTTACATCTGTGCTGTGGAAAAGTGAGCACAGCTGAAAGGGCTGAGGGCTTTACTCTGTGTGTGTGTTGGGGGGGGGGAGGAGGAGAGAGGAAAGAATAGACTTTTCGAGGCTGTGGCCCAGCAGAACATCTAGCCCTGCCTGGTAGAGGGTGAAGAGAGCTCCAGCTACCCCAGCTTGTATCTGATGGCCCAGCCACCAACCTATAATCAAGCAGCTTTTTAAAAGGAAAGTTTTCTTCCTATCCCCTGTGCCTGCTCTACACACTGCTGTGCTGCCCCAGCTGCTGGCCTGGACTCACACCAGGTGTTGGCTCTGCAAGGGGCCCATCTAATCCACTTTACAAGCCCCCAGCCTGTAAAGTATCTTCTGAAGAGGATAGCCCCTCCTGTAAGATCTTGCAGTAGCGCTGGCCAGAACAAGCATTCCTGCAAGGAGGAGCCTGGGTGTGCTAGCACCAACATGAACTCCATCCACACACAGCCATGATAAAGAAGCTCCTAAATACATTTCCTCCACAGCTGAACATTACACTTAAAGGCAACATGAGTAACAAATTCATTCCATGCTGTTCCCAACATGCTCAGTACCACTGTTGCTCTGGGCTATTTGCTTCCTCAAGCAGTTGGACCCTCTGCCTCAGGGCAGCCAAGCTTAAAAAGGGGTTAAAATAGGCACTAGCTAAGCAAATGCCTAGAGGGGATTAGAGAACAGCTTCCTGCCCTTGTAATGCTAATGAGAGCTAGAACCGCACTGTTCCAGCCAACAGCCCCCAAGCAAGGGGACAGCATGGAGAATAAATAACAAAGCAGGGGAGCTGTAGTGATAACAAGGTGCACATGGGTTCATGATCAGGACAGGAACACTATTTACAGAGCCTCACTCACTGATGGGAAGAGAGGTGCAAACAGGCATCTCCTCCCCCCACCCCCCCGCCTGCTCACAGCAGTGCAGGGGGGAGGTGCAGCCCCCTAGACAAGGACCAGGTAATCCCTAGCCCCTGCTCATTCAGCAGGGCCCTGGGAGCAGGGAGGGACCAGCCACTGCCAGGCTTGGCCTCTCCCCCACCTCCTCTCTAACTACCAGGCTTGGGGTGTGGAACATCTACATAGCTATGCCATCTGCCCTTAGTGCTGGCAGCAGGAGAGCTGCACCCATTGACCGAGCTGTGGGGCCTGGGGGAGGAGAGGAGAGGTCCAGTGCCTATACCCGAGGAGATGGTCTCCCAGCAGCTGCAGCACCACAAAGCACTACAGGCCCTTTGAAAGGCAAAGGGAGGCTGGCAGTCAGGCAGAGTAAGCAGCCACCTCTCCAAGGAGCAAGGCTCAAGGCCCAGCCCAGACACCTGCCTTTGGAAGGGCCTGTTATGCTGGGAGAGCAACTACTGCTGGTAGGGGCAGCTCAGCCGCCTTGTCCTACTAGAGCAAGGTAGCAGCAGGCACCCTCCACCAAGGGGGGGAGGGGGCTCCTGCGCCCTCCCACCCCCAGCACTGGCCCAGCAGGACTCTTACACCCTGAGGGCAGGAGAAGGTATGCACCTCCATGACCAGCACCTAGTGGAGCAGGGTAATAAGCCACAGCTGGCCCAGGCCAGGCCAGGGGAGGAGAGCTGCAGGGGGAAGCACAGAGCCAGGCAGAAAGCAAAGGCTGCTCATTTCTACTGAGCAACCCAAGAGTGCAGGTCAGGAAGGGGACATACTAGCAGCAGCAGGTGAGGAGGTCAGCACGCTGGGGAAGTGGGGCACTGGGGACAGTGGTATGGCTACAGCACCGCAGAGCAGCCCAGCCTGAGCCAGGAAGAATTAACTAGTGGGGGGGGGGGAAGGGAAGCAAAGGAGAGGCTGACAGACACAGAGGGCTGGGGGGAGATGCCATTGGAAGCTCTGGCTGTCCCATGCGGGATCCTGGGGAATAGCAGGTGGCTAAGCCCTGCAGTGAAGAGACCCTGCTGGGGCTGCATGGGGCAGTGCCCGCCAGGGGGCTGGCCTGCTGCAGTAGTGTATGAAGAGCAGGGAGCCCTGGGCAGCTGCCCAGCTCTCTCTGGAACATCGCATCTAACAACCGGCACGTCACTCAAGTAAAAACAGTTTTAAAAAAGAAGTCTCCCTTCCCCCACTGCTCACTCCTGCCCTTCCCTAGGGGTCAGCGGTGCCTGCGGGGTCAGGCCCTGGCTGTGAGCACGCAGTAGCAGAGCTGCACATAGCACCTGGCTAAAAATCCAACCTGGGCCTTTGCCATCTGCAGCTGAAGAGAGACGTGCTCAGATGCTGCACGTCTGGTCATGGTGTGCTGGAGCGGCAACCTAGCTACAACTCTAAACAGCTGGAGCCTTCGAGCTGCAGGCCCCCTCAGCAGTTGATGTTAGTGGTTGTGGAGTTCAGGATCCGGGAACTGGTGTCAGATTTGGAAGCTTTTGAAAGTTCGCGCTGTTAAAAAAAAAAAAAAAAAAAAAAGATGCAAATAAGTGCAGCTCAGAGCAGGGCAGCACCATGAGATGCAGCAGAGCTTGGGAGCCACTGCCCCAGGCTACGCACCTCCGCCTTGCAGGGCTCCCCTCAGTGCACTGAGGCCTTGGAGAGGTGCTTTCCAAGAGCCTGGCCAAGATGCTGCCCTCAGTCACTGGGAGGAGCAGGAGAAGGCAGCTTAGACTCACGCAGCCAGGAGGAGGTTAGGGCTTGTAGACCCTGACAGGTCAAGGCAAGCTAGAGTGGTTCTAGGTGAGCATGGCCAGGGACACAAGAATGAACCCCCGCCACACCCTCTGCAGGCAGGCTTCCCTCCACTGACAGCTACTCCTGGGGGAATTGTGCGCCTTTACGCAAGGCACAGTTTGTGTTGCACACAATTCCACGTATCCCTGCAGACTGGGCACTCCAGAGCTGCTAGCCACCACTATGGGTTGCTGGACCCACCCCAAAGCCCAGCTCACATATAGAGGACACTGCCCTCAAGGATTTCTGGCAGCTGTGGTTCCCAACATGGCCTGAATGAAGGAGACGGCTTGCAAGAAACTCTTACAAGCTAGGTCTGACCAACATCAGGCGCTCTCCCTCTGGATCCAGGGAGGGAGGGGGTGCAGATGTCCAGGCCCATGGCTGGGCTCTAGGGGGAAGAGGATGAAGATATTGGATGGGGGGCCCTACACAGCCCACTCCACCATCCCCCAACTGCACCCCTGGCTCCAGCTCCTCTCCCCTCCCAGTATCTTTTATCTGGGAATCTGTAAATGGAGACCTTTACAGGGGCAGGGCAAAACAAAAAATTAGGATCAACTAGAATCTGGGAGGGACAGCATTTTCCCCCAAGAGGGCCCAGCTGGCACATGCGACACACCCAGACTGAAACACCTAAGAAACATAACAGAGAAACACGATCTGGGTTGTCATAGGGGTTTCTCAAGCTCTCTGCTCCTGAAGGAATCTTTTTGTTGTTGTATTATTACAGACACTTGCTGACAGGTAGTTTGAAATAAAGTACCAAAATAATTGAAACTGGCATGACTAGACTATTGTGAGAAATAAAATATGTGGAACTATAAAACAGTGAGCAGAGCGGTTCATTTTTTGGCACAGCACACAGCAGCTGAGGGGTTTGCAGCTCAAACGGCTCTTCACAGAGCTCTAGGGAGACATGGAGAGTACACCAGCCCTGCCTCTCCAGACCCTTCACCCAGCTGTCTGCTGTGGAGGCTAGTGGGGTTAATTCAGACCTCCCCAAGCCATGGAGTACTGGGGCCCAAGGTCAGCAGAATGCTCCCCGGGTCAGACACCAGAATCAGCAAACCTGTGAGGCAAGTAACAAATCACCCATTGCAGAAGGCAGGTCCTGCCTCACCCTGGCTCTCTGCAGACGGTGTCTCTTGCCCTGTGCCAGTCAGCAGCAAATCACTGCCACAAGCTGGCCTTGGCCAGGGCGCTGACAGAATTGCCCCCTCCCCCTGCTGGGGCTTTGGGAACAGGGTAAGGAAGGCCAGGCTGAGGCACTTGGCCCACCTGATGCACTTCAGAGAGGCCAGGTGCAGACGGAACAAGGATGCAGCAGACCACCAGGGCTCCCCCGAGAGCCCTGAGCCGAGCAGAGTCCTCCCAGAGAGGAAAAATTGGCGCATTACCACTAACTCCAGCAGCAGAGGCCGTGCCCGAGGAGTCAATGCTTCCGCCAGGGCCATGTTTTCTACTGGCTCCATAGGCTGGGGGACAGAGCCTGCCCCTATCCTGACTCAGCTTCACTCACACCCCCTTGGATCCAAGTTGGAGGGACACCAAACAGCCAACTACTGCATGGGCTGCTACAGTCCAGTCCAAAAGGCTCAGCCAGGGTACTGAAGTCAAAAGGCAAGTGGGGTGAAAGGCGGCAGCAGGCAGGCAGTATGGGAACGGCCCCTCAAGCTCCCCACACACTGCTACAGACACCACCCAAAATGAACAGAGCTTGGGGGGCAACAGCTCTGCACAGGAACTGCCACCCACTCCTTATACACCTTGGATGAGCCAGTGACACTGTCACTTCCCCCTCTGTGATGGAGCCAACACCTCCCTCTAGCGCAGAGGTGGCAAAGCTCACGCACACAATTCCTAGCTGGAGATCAGAGTGAAGGAGACAGTATTCAGATCCTGGTGCATTTGTACATAAAGGCCAGTTCCCACATGACTGTTTGGGTCCCTCAGCCAGAAACGGGGGCGAGGTGTTATTTGAACCACACAATGGCAGAGCCAGGTCTCGGTAATGGCCTTCTTAGCTAAAGCCCACGCTGGCTCCCTAGGGCAGCACTGTATGGCTGGCCCTGAGTGACAGGAAGATGAGCTCTGGACACAGAGCAGAGGTGGGGCGTGCTGTGCCTCCCAGGGTGCACAGGGATCCCCTCCCTGACTGTGCTGCCCAGAGTGGATTGTGTTTAGAAGAGGTGAATTACCGCAAACTCAGAATAGGTGCTGGCAACAGAGTTAACGCTGTAGTTACGCTGGGCAGGGGCTGTGGGGATGCACCCACCGCTCAGGGCGGTTCCATTCAACTGGGACATGTTCTCCTTGTTCCTTTCTGCATGTCCCATGAGAGGGGGCTTCCTGGCCGTGCGGCTGGGGGTCCGAGCAGACTGTCCGAGCTAGAGGGAAGGAAGCAGTGCTGGTTAGGACAGACACGAAGAGAACGTGGTAAGTACAATGGTGCTGGCTGGGTTTCCCTTCCCTGCGCACCGCGCCCGAGGAATCCCCTCTGTGCTGGGCTTGGAGCTCCACGCTGGAACCCAGTTTTGAGTCCTGCCTTTTTCAGCAGAGCCAGTCCCGGAGGCAGCCATCGCTGGTGCCAAGACAGAGCCCACCATGCCTATCATCTGAGGAAGGCATCAGGGACTGGCTACCAAATAGCGTGGAGGGATGGAAATGCACCATAAGGGCTGAATTCCATTGGCTCTCCCACACTGCCCAGAGCAGTGCCCTGCAAGTCCACATGCAGCCCGGCAGAAGGCCCTGCACCAGCTTTGCCGTCACACTGGCAGCTTGCTGGGGACCATTGAATTTCCTTTAAAGAAGCCCCTCCCCCAGTGGGAGCACCACGGAGCTGGATGGCTCAGCAGGACAGGGACTGAAGCTTGGTATGTGCCCCGAGGGGAGCATCAGCCACTTAGGCAGCCAGAATTGCATGTGGGAGCTGATCTGTGCCTGCTTCCTCCACCCCAAGCTCACGCGCCCTCTGCCCTGCCCTTAATCCTCTCCTGCAGGCTGTACCACACGTGCTAGAAGAGCGAACTTCCCGGGCCATGGCCCTGGGGTGGGGGAGCTAGAAGCAGCACACACTTACCTTGCCTCCGGAGGGCGGTGGACGGGACACCGGGGAGTGGAACAGCGTTCCCCCAAAGGCAGAACGGATTGTGCTGTTGGGGGTGGCACTGGCAGTTGCATTGAGCTGAAGGCAAAGAAGAAGAGATTAGTGGCAGAGGCTTGGAGACCAGCCATGTCCTGTAGGAGCAGCCAGGCAGGGAAGCCCTTGGAAAGGGGGCATGTGCTAGGTTCCCTTCTAGTGGCTACCTCCCTTGTGATAACCAGGGTGGCAGCAGGGGTAAGTTTCAGCTCAGCAACAGCCATTCAGAGAATCCTGGCGCCCGTGGCTCCATTCCAGGGGTGGCTGTTGACAGAGCCCTTAAGTGCTGGCAGGGGGGATACAGTCACCCCTGGAGGGCAGAAGGGCTTGGTCATCTCAGACTATAAAGTCAGAAGGGACCATTATGATCATCTACTCTGACCTCCTGCACAACGCAGGCCACAGAACCTCACCCACCCACTCCTGTAGCCTGGAATAGACCCTAACCTAAGGCTGAGTTACTGAAGTCCTCAAATCATGGGTTAAAGATGTCAAGGTACAGAGAATCCCCAGCAAGTGCCCCGTACCCCATGCTAGAGGATGGCTGGCATCAGTGAGGACCCACTCCCCTGGCCTGATGCTGGCAGGATTTGCCTTGTAATGAATCAGAAGGGGAAGGATGCAATGCCATGGCTGTGGTAGCATTTCCTACTGACAGTAACAAGCAGCAGCTCAGTGAGCACTGGTTTACTCCCCTCACCCAGATGCACAAAGATGGGTGTCCTTTGAGGAACAGCAAGCTTGGCACTTAGCCGCAGAACCCTACTGGCAGCACATCCCATTTACCTTCCTCACTTTGCCAGGCGTGTTGGCTCCTAGGACACGGCGCTTGCTGGGTGTCCTGGGAGCGCTGCCATACAACATCTCCTCCTCAATCTGACGACTCTTCTTCAGTTGCTACACAGAGAGCATGGAGGTGAGAGCCCATCGGAAGTGTATGCGCCAGCCCCACTGATTCAGGCAGTTATGTGCACCAAGTGTTTGAGCAACTAAACCTCAGCTCTGTGAGACACCATATGCCAGCAAGGTAGAAGCACTGAGCAAGTCCCATCCAGCAGCTCTTCACTCCTGCTCGCTCGAGGGCAGCGCCAGGAGGAAAGGACAGATGCCAGGCACAAGCACATGATGGCACAGCTAGGAATTAGTGCAGCTGAATCCCAGGCTCTGGAGTTTACCATCATCCAGGGACAAGGAGCACAGTACATGCTCCCCTGGGAACAGACATTGCAGAGCCATGCTCCTGACACGGCCGAGATCTGGGACAGTGCGGAGGGGTTAGATGCCCATTGTGTCATGCCTTTTACAGCTATGAAGCCATGATCTCATCAGTCCAGCCCTCAGGGACACCCTAACACTGGTTAAGGCCTGACGGATACACCGCTTCTTTCATTAGCTCTAGCCAAGTGCAGAAGTGGCAAAGCTCTGCCCCCTCAGCGTCACCAGTGCCTAAGGGGGAGATTTGCCAGTCTGTATCCCATACCCCAACCCAGCTCCGGCAGTAGACCTGTCCCAGGAGTGGAGAACGCACCTAGGAGAAGTTATACCTGGACCTTGTTGAGCTCTGCACTCACCCTTTCCTGCTTCTCCTTCTCTTTCTCCAGCCGATGCAACTGCCACTGCTCACTTACATATTCCATGAACTGCTGCCCATTCACCAAGAAGGCCTCCTCGTGCTCACGCTCCCAGGCCTCAATCCGAACTTTCAGCTCCTCCTCCAGCTGGATTCAGAGAGACAACGAGATTGCAGCAGAGTGGGTCAGATTGCACTGACCCCAGCAGGCCGTTCCGGCCAGCCTGGGATTTCCCAAAGTGATGTTTGTCTAGCAGAACACATGACTGTCTTCCCACTGCTAACCAACCATCAGGGCTGGGAGCCTCAGCGGTGGACTGCCAAGCCCACACCTGCCTTCCCACAAGCCCCATGTTCAGGGTCAGGCCATGTAGTTCAGCTCCTGTGCACTGGCAGGTCTCCATCCCAGAGCAGCATGTACCTTGGGGAGAGTCTTCTGCAGTTTCGCTCGCTGCTTCTCTTCCTTCAGGAGGTTGCCCCCTCGGTTAGCAAAGCGACTGGGGTCCGTTGCTTTTCTCTAATGCACAGAAGGCCAATTATGAGGGAACCAGACAGACAGCTCACATCCCAGCATACCCACCTCTGCTCTAGCCCTAGGGATATCCCTCCTCCCACCAGGGTACTGTGTTCAATCTCTATTTGCCAGACCACCCTTCAGTGATAACCTCCACCCACCCACCCAGGCCATGCTGCCCACCTGGGAGCAACACACACAAGAGGGGCCCATCCCCACAGTGCTATGCAGAAGATCTTTATGCCCAGTCACAGCAAGCGTTCTGCAGCTGGGTGCTAATCAGAGCCATGGTCTGTTCCCTGCATGGACAGTACCTCCAGGTCCAGGAAGAGCCTCCAGTTTTCCTCCCATTTCTGAATGGCTTCAAAGAGCTCTTTGTGTGTCTCATAATAATGCTTCACACGCCCCACCTCAGCATCGTGGAGCTGGAGCAGGGCTTCAGTGCAGTCCTCTGGGAAGAGATGGAGAGCAGAGTCACAAGGGATCCCCCCAACTCCAAACAATGGTGCAGCAGCAAGCCAGGCTGTTGAATATGACATTTCCCTGGAGAGCACACTGTGCACCTCCAGCTGGGTTTCTGCACAGCTCCCTAAGAGCTAACAGACAGACAGTCAAGGCCCAGCCCAGGGTCCCGACCCAGAAACCAGATACGCACCCTCGTAGTAAGGGGCAAAGGCGTCTCTCTGCTCCTTGCCATAAAAGCATTTGTCCCAGTAAGTGGCCAGCTCTGCTCTGATTGCTTCAATCACAGTCTTCATGTTCTTCAGCTTCAGCTCCTCCAGACGGTCCACCTCCAACTGCAGCTAGGGACCAGAACAGACCAGGCAAAGCCCTGGGTGTCAGGGCTCAGCTGTCCAGGGAGGGAGATTTACTGTGTGTTTCAGGGAGGGACAGCCTGGAGAGGCTGAGGATGGTTCCTGCCCCAGGCAGCACAAGCCAGCCTAGAACACGAGCCCCCATGCACTAGTGCCAATGCCCAGCTGTGTTGAGCACCATGGCAATTCATGGCCAGCTCTTGAAAGTGAGGCTTACACCCCACCCTTTACGCCGAGGAGCAGCCTTCTGTGGGTCAGATGCTGCAAGCTCAGAGCCAGCCATCAGTCCCCCCAACATGAAGGGTTCCTTACAGCTTTCCTGGTTTTGGCTCTGGATCCAGTCATGTTTGTGGCAAAGGCTTCTCTCTCTTCCACAGGAACCTGTAGCCTGTCCCAGAGCTCCACAATTCTGGTGCGAAGCTCACCGCAGACAGCTTCATTCAAAGATCTCCGAGCCTCCAGCTACAGCAAGGAAAGGCCAGAGTCAGCACTCAGGCAGCCGAGCACGGGCTGCTCATTGCCTTACAGAAAGCAGGGTAGCTCACCCTGTTCAAGACTCTTCAGAAAGGGACCCCTGAAGTACATCCTCACTGCAATCTGTGGAATCCCCACAAGGGCCCCCCACACCCTTTAAACCGTCCTTATGATAAGCCCTCTTCACCAGAGCCAGGGCCCTTCTACCAGAGCCACAGCATTAGGAATCTCCCTGTGAACTACGGCATGGAAACTTCATACCACTGTGCTCCATACCTGCTGCAGCAGCTCTTTAAGAGCAGCAATATTCTCCACAGACAGGCAGAAGGCATCCTCATCCTCACACACCACATCCCGCTCGAAGCTGGTGTCAGGGACATGATCCAGCTCTTCCATGCACAGTACAATCTGCCGCTTGGTGCTGACAAACTCCTCTTGTCTGCGTCCCTAAAGGCATAAAGCAAACTGTGAGAGGCCAGGAAGCAGCAGGCCACACAGGTTTCTCTCGTGTGCTTGCACATGCGCGCGCACAGACCTTCTCAGCAGCTAGCGCTGCCAGGTGGCGTCTGAAGCGGTCGAGCTCCTCCAGGCTGGGCACAGAGTTGCTGTCGATGCTGTAGGGGGTCACACAGAGAAGGTCACACAAGTCTTGGTCACGTTCTTGCAGCGTTTTCAGCTCCTGCTTTCTCTCTCTTTTCTGCTTTAGCAGCACTTCCAGGCGGGTGCGCAAGTCCTTCTCCTGCTGCAGGATGGTGCTCTCCTCCTCCTGAGAGAGCACAAGACATCAGCACTGCTCTCTACAGCAGCTCTAGCCAAGGGGCATGGAACTGGTCAGTTTCTTATTGACAGGGAGAGACACAAGGCCTTGATCCTATTGGGCTCTGATGCTGGCTGGATTGGGGGGGACGGACGACCATTTAGGATATTATTTAACATCAATGTGTCAAAATTACAATAATTTGCATGAGATGCCCATGTCAGGCAGCATGGGAAAGGCTGGAATTTGCTAAGGATGATGGTATTGTTTGTGTGTGTGTGTCACATTTGTAACGTAGGTTATAAATATGTAAGGCATATCTGTATTTCAACTTGAACTGTGTTTCTGGGCGATGCCCCAGACAGGGTTGTTGCAGCACTAGCCTGCTTAATGGCCCATTGAGGAAACTCACAGGTACAATGGGCCCAGGGAGAAAAGCCAGGGCTACACCTGATAAGTCACCAGGACATGTAAGAACATGCCCTATGGACAGGGCAGGAGACACTACTCTGAGGCTTTTCCATGCCATGTGCTGAGGGCTTATGTTTGAAACAGGCCACATGGTAATCCACTATAAAAGGCAGCTGCACCACAACATCCATATTGTCTTGTCTTCATCCTTGCTTCCAACCTCTGGATCAACTCATCTGCAACTAAAGCTCTGAAAAAGCACTGAAACCCATCCAGGTACTGGACATACAGCAGAGGGAATATACAAGCCAGCAAAGCCCACAATTCTACCGAAAAACCTAATGGATATGGACTTTCAAATCATTTAAGTGTGATTGCTTTATTCATATAACACCTCTCACCTTGTTTGTTTCTTTCCTTTTATAATAAACCTTTAATTTTTGTTACTAAAGGATTGGCTGGCAGCATGGTATTTTGAGTAAGATCCAAACTTATATTGATCTGGTACTGTGGCTGACCCTTATGGGTCAGGAGAATTTTTGGGTACAGAGCATAGAGTTTTAATAATCATCTCTCTCTTTACTGGGCCTAGTGGCAGATGGGGAGCCAGAGACTGAAATGCAGTGAAGGGGGCTGTGTATTTTTTGTTGTATCTTGGTACCCAGTGTGGTGATCAGGAGCATTGTTTATGGCTGATTGGGACATCTGACTTCAGTGTTACCCATCAGTGCTGGGAGACTCTGCTCTCCTTTTGCAACCTACCCTGACCTTGGCATTTTCAAGTGGCTGCCCTAGGCACGGACGGGTCACAGGCTCAATTCAGAGCTAGTCAGCCAACAGCATGACAGCCCTTCCACAGACAAAGGGGATCGGCTGCGAGAAGCCATCTCTGCAGCCTGAGCCCGCCCACTCAGCCTACAAAACCAACTTGGGGACCCAAGGTTCTGTGCTCCCTAGGACTCATTGATGAGCTTTCAGGAGACAGACTTTGGGAGGGAGCCAGTTTCTCCTGTGAGCTGGGGCCCTGCATAAGACGCCTGGGTGGGTACAAGTCAGTAGAAGTCAATGTTACTAGACTGGATGGAAACCTAGGGGCCAGGCCCTGGAGCTCACCTCAAATGGATCCAGCTGCAGCTCCTTGCAGAGAGTGTCCAGCTCCTTGCGACACACAGCAATGCTTTTCAGGAGACGCTCCTTCAGGCTCTCCTCCTCAGCGACCATCATGTCCAGCAGACCCTGCCGCAGAGCAACAGTTAGCATTGGCTAGTGAGGAGGGTACCCTAGGAGGGCAGTGGAGGATCTGTGGGAGAGCCAGAGAGGAGTGCAATACCCTAAGCTTGGCATTAGGAGGTTGGGAGTAGAGAACAGTTATACCCCTGCAAGGCTTTGCAATATTGAAGAGTAGCTGCTGGGCAGAGCACAGTGCCCACTGCATGGCCTGGGGTGAGACATTTTCCTCCTCCTCCTCTGCCCCCTCCCCCAATGGTACCAGGCTCAGGAGGCATAAAAAGGGCAATGCCAGGGCACAGCTGCAGCAAGACCCCCCCCCCCAATTCCTATACACTGGTGAGGCTCAGAGGGAAACAATGGGGTCTTCACTAGCCCGGGTGAGGCAGTATCTGCAGTCTGGTAGGGAGGGCTGCCTCAGGGGATGAGAGAAGATTATTAGTCTGCATGGTTCTGACAGGGACATCGAGGCACCCAGGCCACGACAGTCAGAATGTGAGTGACAGAAGTTGTGCACTAGGGGTGTGGGCCGCTCCCCCAGAGCGGGACAGGACAGGCAAGCAGTCCGCAATGCAATAGAGCAGATACACAGCCCAAGGGGAGACACCCTCTGTCCAGCTCTCCCACAGGCCAGAACATTTCACATCTGTCCTCTGAGGTGCCAGCACTGCTCCTCGCTCAGAGCCCCCTCCCTGGGGAGCAGGTCCATTCTCATGCTGGCATTGGTCAGCTCAGTAATGGGGGGGGCCCTGGACTCACTGAGTGTCACTCCTGGACCATCAGGGATAATTCAAGAGAAGCAGGGGAGGAAGGTTATCTGGAGGGAGGGGAGAATAGGAGGAGGAGAGAGGAGAACTCCATGCCAGGGAAAGCCAGGGCAAGAGGGAAGAGCAGTGCAGGAAGAGGCATGGCAGAAGATGAGAAAGAAGCAGAGCTGGGACAGAAGGTGCAAGAGCCAGGAAACAACAGAAAGTGGTTCAATGTAATTCCAAGGAACCGGCAGTTGTGGGCATCTCTGATGGGGATGGAGGTTGTGCAGGAGTTTGTACCCTGCCCAGTAGGCCTAACAAGCACAGGGTACGTTTTTCAAGCCTTGTGCTTACCGCCTTTGAGAAGGGTTTTAAAAGCTTTGGATGAAGAAAACCATGCGTTACAGGGCATAGTTACAGGACAAGAGCCGGGGGTATATGAGAGAAGCCAGCTATCCTGGGAGTAATGCACAGCTCCATGCATGGCCCTGGGACACAGCACAAGAGAAGTCAGTGGAAATGGCTCTAGGGCATTCTGAATCCTTCTGGATGCTGGGCAGCTGTTTCCACTGCCACCTCGAAGCAAAGCCTTCCAGAAGGGATTTTTTAATCTGCCACTGGATGGCACAGGTGTGTGTTTAGCACATGCAGGATTGGAAATAGCTAGCCAGCTTGGTAGGAGGAAATCAGTCACCTAGGGCCAGGAGATAAGAGGGCTGGAACAGTTAGTTCCTATACACTGTTCAAGACAGAACTGGAAGGGACCTGAGTAGAACTGCTAGCTGGGCTGGAAGCCATGCTCAATCCTATACCTTGAATTGGAGATGATTTGACAGGGCTGAGGAATACAGAGAAGTTGAAAACCTGACACAATATCCTCTGGGCCATCTGAGTGGAGCAGAGTTGGCTGCAGGAACTGGGTAGGTTCTCACTTTTTTGCACAGTCAATACCTTCTCTAGACTGGCCAGTGATGAATGCCTCTCTGCTAAGTAGGTGCAGTCAGCACATATTGGGGAAGTCAACAGATTTTCTGCACTCACCATGGTATTTCTCCAGGCCCATGTTTCTGAGAGAGGCAGCATAAGGCTAGCAGTGACAGAGTCCCCCTGAACTGCCAGGAAAGACCCTGAATAGCAGTGGTTCTCAACCTATTTACCATTGTGGGCCACACATGCAACTGTGTGTGCATTATATGGGCTGCACCCATACAATAGATATACCCTACCTGTATGACCCTAAGGATGTCACATGGGCTGCAGCTGCATGCTGACTGAGCCACTAGCAGCGCATGGGCCGAGAACCACTCCTCCGTACCCAAGGCAGAGCAGCTACTTCCACTCTTCAAGTCCATTCATCCTTACAGTGTCTGGACACGGAGCCAAGGGTGCTAGAAGGAAAAGCACTCACCTTGATATGCTTCTTCACCACTTCTGTTCGCTGCAGTCGCTGCTCCTCAGGGATCCCAATCTCCTCCCAGATATCCCGAAGGTGGCAGAGTGCTTTGTTCAGACATGCCACGGACTCCGCAGCCAGCACCTCGCTGAGGGAGGCAGGAGGGACAATTGTAAAACACTTCCATCACAATCACCTTTCTTCAGTGAAGCTGTGGCAAAGAGACTCAAAACTAGTTCTCGCATGAGATGGAATGGAGCATTGACAGTTCAAAACCATTTGGACAAACAGAGCTGCTCTGTTGCTGATGCTGCTGGAATTTAGGAAATCCCACCCAGCAAACAAATTCAGGCTGTGAGGAAGCAGAGGGACCAAGCACTTACTGTGCCTCACTTCACTGCCAGTATTCTCAACACAAAGTACTAGGACATTATTTTTTATGACCAGTATTACCATAGTACCCAGGAGCCCCAGTCATGGACCTGTACCCCACTGTGCCAGGCACTGTGCACACAGAACAAACAGACACTCCCTGCCCCAAGGAGTGGACGATGCTGTTATGACATGCCCCTCGAACAGCCAATGCCAGCCGTAAGGAACGTCGGGGCTGGAGGTGAAGTATGTGAGCAGTTACGCATTTACTGCGGAAGCATGGAAAACATGGAAACAACTGAGCTTGCTGAAGTGCTAAACTAGCTGGGGACAGCGGCCTCCTCTTCTGCAGGAGCCAAGAGAATACTTCCTTCGCTTGTCATTTGTTCCAAGTTGAGAAATGTACTGGGAATTGAAAAAAAGCTTGTTTTCCTCCTTCAATTTATGAATAAAAATGTGGTGTGAGAGGATGAGATCTGTTAGTGTGAAGAACTTGAAGGACATGGTATTCAGAAACAGTCAGTTCATTTCATTAACTACCATGACTTCCTTTAATCATAGATTCAGAGAGTTTCTAGCCAGAAGGGACCATTAGGTCATCCAGCCTGACCTCCTGTACAACACAAGCCGGAGAATTTCACGCCATATTGAGCACAGTAACTTGTATTTGGCTAATGCATGTTCCAGAAAGATTCCAGTGTGGACTGGAAGCCATCAAGAGATGAAGAAACCACCGCCATTGGGAGTTGGTCCAACATTTGTATCTCATTTGAATTGTCTGACTTCAGCCTCCAGCCACTGGTTCTTCTTCGAGTCATGTCCCTATGGCTCATTCACTAGAGCAGTGGTCCCCAACCTTTTTTGCACCAGGGACTGGCTTCAAGCAAGACTATTTTTCCATGGCCAGGCAGGGCGGGGTGGGGCAGGAACCTCAGCAGGCAGCACTTCACACCACTCTCCGCCATGAAATTAACTCGCCCTTGTCAATTTCAGAGCTGGAGGGTGGGGCATAAATTTCACAGCACAGAAATTTACCATTTTAAGAGACAGTTCGCTCTTAAAGTGGTAACCTGCTGCGAGCTGGTTGCATTTGCAGACTGCCTAGCAGATAGCTGAGGAGCCGCATAGCCGCGGTGCCGTGGGCCGGCAAAAAACCCCCAACGGCCCGGTCCTGGTCCGCAGACCGGTGGTTGGGGACCCCTGCACTAGAGCACAGCACCCATAGGGACACTTGCCTCAAGGAACTAGTTCCTGAACAGCATGAGTACCCATTTCTTCTCTTGTCCTGCCTGCCTCCTTGAGGTTAAAGACCTCTTTATTACTCAGTATTTTCTCCCAGTGAAGGTACTTATATACAGTAATCAAGTCACCTCTCAATCTTTTTGATAAACTAAACATATTGAACTCTAAGTCTCTCACAGAAAAGCATTTTCTCTAGCCCTCAAGTAGTTTTTCTGGTTCTTTTCCACATCCTGTCCAATTTTTCAACACTCCTTTAAAAATGTGGAAAGGCACATAATAGTCCAGTACAGGTCTCACCAATGCTGTATACAGAAGTAAAAATCCCCTCTCTATTCCCCCATTTATACACATATGGATCGCATTAAGCCTTTCTGCCACAGCATCACACGGGCAGGTCACGTTCAGCTGCTCATCCAGCATGACCCAAATCGTTTTCAGGGTTGCTGCTTTCCAGGATACAGTGCCCATTCTGTAGGTATGGCTTGCATTCCTTGTTGCGTAACTTTACGTTTGGCTGTATTAGAACATTTTGTTTGAATAAACTCAGCTTAACATGCCATGCAGATCGCTCTGTTTCACTGCCCTGTTTTCATCATTAGCTACCATTCCCCCAATCTGTGGATCATCTGTAAATTTTATCAGCAGTGACTTTATATTTACCTCCAGATCACTGATGAAAGTGTGGAATAGCATTGGGCTTACTACATATCCTCATGGATCCCCACTAGAAACATCCCCATTCAATGATGATTCCCTATTGAAGACTACTTTGAGAACTGTCAGTTCTTAATCCATTGAATATATGCTTTGTTAATATTGCATGGTGCCCTTTTTTTAAAAATCAAAACATTGTGTGGTACTAAATTAAATGTCTTCAAAAGTCTAAATTGATAAGTTACAAATGTGGTTGATAAAAGTAACCTCAAAAAAGGAAATCAAGTGTGTTTGGCAAGACCTATTTTTCATAAAACCATGTTGACTAGCATCATATTCCTATAAATTAATAAAGAATTAAAGGGTAGACCCCAAAGCCAGAAGGGTTCATTGTGAGCCTCTAGTCTGACCTCCTGTATAATATAGTCCAGAAAACCTCCCCACAATAATTCCCAGAGCACAGCTTTTAGAAAAACCTCCTATCTTGATTTTAAAATTGCCAGTGATAGAGAATCCACCACAACGTCTAGTAAATTGTTCCAATGGCTAGTTCCAGAGGGGAAGCTGTGTTAGCCTGTATACAGCAAAAACAACAAGAGTCCTGTAGCACTTTAAAGACTAACAAATTTAATTTCTGCAGGCATAAGTTTTCGCAGGCTGCAACACCATCTGACAAAGTGGGTAGCAGCCCACGAAAGCGTATGCCGGCAGAAATTAAATTTGTTAGTCTTTAAAGTGCTGCAGGACTCTTGTCGTTTTCCAATGGCTAATTACCCTCACTGTTAAAAATGTACACCTTATTTCCAGCTTGAATTTGTCTAGCTTCAACTTCCAGCCATTGGTTCATGTTATATCTTTGTCTGCTAGATTGAAATATTGTACTTCTAGACTGTAATCAAGTCACCCTTAACATTTTTTTTGGTAAGATAAAGAGATAGTGGTAGACTCAAGGAGCTCTAACAGGCATGTTTTCTAATAGTTTAATCATTCTCATGGCTCTTCTCTGAACCCTCGGAGTTAATCAACATTCTTTTTGAATTTTTGACACCAGAACTAGACAATGTTCCAGCAGCAGTTCCAGTTGTGCCAAATACTGAGGTAAAAAACCTCTCTGCCCCTACTTGACATTCTTGTTTACGCATCCCAGGGTCACATTAACTCTTTTGGCCACAATGTCACAGTAGGGGCTCACGTTCAGTTGATTATACACTACGACCCCCAAGTCTTTTTCAGTCACTAGTTCCCAGGATGAAATCCCCCAGTCTGTAAGTATGGCTTACATTCTTTGTTCCTAGATATATACATTTACCCATATAACACCACATTGATTGCTTGCGCCCAGTTTACCAAGTGATCCAGATCAGAACTAAATCTCATATCAGCTTTTCAATTGTTTTGCCCAGGACTGATGTCTATAACTGACCTATAGTTACCCAGGTCAGCCCACTTGCACTTTTTGAATACTGGCACAATATTGGCAGTCTCTTAAAGTTCCCCCAGTATGTCAGGATGAAAAATAACATGAGCAATGCAGAGATATTCTCAGTTGACTGATTTTAAAAATGTTTATCCCTAGCGAATGCTATTTACCATCTTCCTTAGTTACCAGTGGACTGAAAATTATTTCATCATCCTTATACGATGAGTACATCATTCTGTGTCACGAAAAGCACTTCATCATCCTGCAGATCCCATGCTTGAAGATAAAAGGGACTTGCTGAATATATAATAATTCAATATTTCTTACAATGCTGAATGCTTCCTGACTCTCTTCCCACTCTGGGTAACAAATTGCCAGTCCACTTCTTTGGTTCCTACTCTCTCACCAGTTCTCTTCTGAATGATCCTTCTCCTAGTGGCAACAATTTCTGAATCTGGTTGTCTAAGAAGTCTTAGTTTTCTTGGATGCTACGCAACATTGAAATTTACTCTCCCCAGGACAGCCACCAGCTTGTGCTATACATAAGAACTCGCTGTCTTTCAACAAAAAAGAGCAGAGCACATTCAAGGCATGTCACAACAGTTTTTCCCTCATTGCCCATATTTTCACTACCTAGTATGAAGCCATGCCTGGAAAAGAAGAAACCAAACTCCCTCCCCAACTCCCTGATTTAGTGCTCCTGTTCTGCTCAGGGGTTTACCAGTAAACTGGCATATCCTGATCCTCACTGCTCAGCTCCACTGCCTTGCTAACAAGGAAGGATAAACCAGACTTCAAAACCAAGGGCTGGTCACAGACCCAAAGGTCCCAGCCACAAACAGCTCTCATCATGCCTGTTCAAGGACCCAGAGCCCAGCCACAACACCCTCGTGGAGAACAAATGCTCCAACCACTCCTCATCAAGCACAGGATCTGCAACACCATTATGTATTAAATCACAAAAATGTCACTGCACACTGTCCCTGAAAAATTGCTTACTTTATCCATTTTACCATATAACTATAAAATAAGTTGATTGGAATATAAAATATTATATCTGCATTTGAGTGTAATATTTGAACTGGTTTTTCACTTGTGAGCCTCGCCATTCCAGCAGGCAGTGGAGCGACAATTACGTGGTTTATTCACATTAAGTCTATTCCTGTAACCTGCTATAAGACTAGGCAAATATTGTATTTAGATGAGTTGATGTACCCCTTGGAAGTCCTGTGCATACCCCCAGGGGTACATGTACCCCTAGCTGAGAACCACTGATCTAGCCCAGTATCCTGCCTCTAACAGTGGCCAATGCCAGATACTTCAAAGGGAATTAAAAGAACAGGAATCATCAAGTGATTAGTCTATTGATCACCCCCAGCATCTAGCAGTGAGCTTAGGAAGCCCAGAGTATGGGGTGTGTCCCTGACCATCTTGGTTAATAACCATTGAGGGACTCATCCTCCAGGAACTTCTCTAACTCTTTTTTGAACCCGTGCATATTTCTGGCCTTCCCAACATCCCCTGGCAAGGAGTTCCACTAGTCGGCTGTACAGAAATACTTCCTTATGTTTGTTTTAACCCTACCGCCTATCAATCTCTTTGGGTGACCCGGTTCTTGGCCGATGTGCAGGGGTAAACACCACTTCCCTCCTCACTCTCTCCACACCAGTCTCGATGTTATAGCCCTTATACCCCACCAGTCAGGTCCCCCCGCGGAGCCGCCAGGCTGGCCTCATACAGACGCTCCCTCACCCCGCTCCTCTCAGGGCCGCGGGGGAACCGACCCCGCCCTCCGCTACGATGCCAGGGGCCTGGGAGCGGCTCGGGCCGCCGCTGCCCAGCCAGCCCGTTACGGGAACCCCGCCCGGGCGGCAGCGGCGGGCCGGGCCGGGCCGGGCGACGCCCCCAGGCGCTGCACGACACAGCACCGACCCTCACCCGCCGGGGAGGGCCCGGCCCGCCCGAGCCCGGCCCCCGGCCGCAGAGCAGAGCAGCCGAGCCGGCCGCGCACGCGGTTGGGACCCGGGGCCACGGGCCGGGCCGCCGGGGGGATACAGCGCCGCGCACCCTCACCGCGGCCCGCCGGGGACGGGGGGGGGGAACCACAGCACCCCCCCCGGCCCGGCCCCCTCACCTCTTCCTCATCCCGGCTCGCCGCTCCGGGGCAGCCGCCGTTAGCCCGGCTCCTCCGCTCAGTCCGCCCTGCTGGGGGCCGCGCGAGTCCGATTCAAACTCCCCTGCCTGGCCTGCTCATTGGCTGCTGGGCTGGTGTACGTCACGGCAAGCCCCGCCTACAACCGCCGCACGGCGGCCCCGCCCCACCGTCTCGGGCGGCCGGGAAGGAAGGCTTTCCTTTCGCCCTCGGCCCCGCCCCGCCCCCGCCCATATGCCAACCAATAACAAGCGAGAGTCCCAGAGCCATCAGAGACAGCGATGACGCAAGCCGCCCTGAGCGAGGAGGCGGGCCTGCCGCGCGCTCGGGGCCACCCGCCCAATGGGATCTTAGCCCCGCCCCCAAGCGGGGACCAGCTCCGCTCCCGCGCGCCGGCCCCGCCCGCGTTGCCCACCCTGGCTTTGATTTGCCAGTTCGAGCCCCAGCCCCGCAGCTCGGGAGCAGGCGAGACTCTCCGCGTGTGCACGGGAGACCGCGACTCCCCGCGGCCAACAAAAAGGCCCCCCATTTATTAGCGTGAAGCTCATGGTCTCGAGGGGGCGGGCTCGTGATTTTGAAGACAGAGTCAGCAATGGTGCCCACCAGGCCCACGCCCCGCAGCCTCAGCTCCCACAGCCCCGGCCCATCCAGTCCCACCCCGGCACCCCTTGGGCTCCAGCCAGCTGGGCAGCACCACACAGGAAGGGGAAATGCAGCTTCACCAGCCGCCCCGCACTGGGGCATCCAACCCACTCCCTGCTGCGGGAAGCGCCTCCCCCCAGCACTGCAGCGAACTTCCACTGGGGCACCCCACTGCCCTGCAGCTGCTCCCCACGTCACAGGGTGCCAGATCCAAGCCCCCGCCCTACTAAAACCGCCTGCATGCACCCTCAGGTTAGGAACGCCAGCCGCCTATAGGCCAGAGCGGCGAAGCTTGGGCCCAGGCTCCTACCTCGTTGACTGTAAAAGTTCGTATGGACCAGGGTCATCATCCCCCCCCAACCAAACCCTCCTCTCTTCACAGCCCACGCTGCCCCTACAGCAGCCCTGCTGGGCCCCTCCTTGGTCCATCAAGCCTGACTGGAACCCGTTCTGTGACACGAATGAACATGCACTCAAGTTCAGGTAACACTGCACTTCATTTGCACCTGTAACTCCAGTACTAGCCAGCTCCCCAACAAGGAAAAGGTGAGGAGACAGGCCATGCCTTGTTAATTTCTCCAAGTGAACAGGCTTTAGCTGGGAAAAAAGGTAGAGCTCCTAACAGCTTGGTGGCCCCCCTACTGACCTGTCTTTGCTGAGATGGGAAGGCAGCCTGGGGAGGGAGCCAGGACATAAGAACTGAAATAAGAATCCAAAAAGCCAGTGAGGTCCTTTTACCAGCCACCCTCCCACTCTGGAAGCACCAATACACCAAGCACAGGGACCTGGCTGGCCCATAGCCTTGCTGTAGGAGTTCTTCCCTCTTCCAGCCTCCCAGAGACAGACCCCCGCTGCCCCCGCAAGGTCTCTCTGTCTCTTTGAACTCCAAGCTGCAGCCTTCAGGAAGCCCAAGATGACGCTCTCATGGCAGGATAGGCTGCTGCTCTCCCCTGCTCCCCTTGCTGATGTGTCACAGTCCAGTGTCATGCACAACATCTGGGCAGGTAGTGTCCGCCATGGAGTGACCCCGGCTGGCACATGCTGCTCTTGCCTCACGCCTTCGCCTCTATCATGGCATCTATCATCCGGGCGCTGCTTGTGATTGCTGTGGTCAGGAATATAAACTTGTACCCTGAGAAACCCAAAGAGGTGAAAGAAAAATGGGTGAGACCAAAGGGTGGAGAGAAGGGGGCTGCCAGGCTGCAGCTGAACCCTGGCTAGGGCCTGGCCCTGCCACCAACCCCCTGGCAGAAGAATCACGGTGCCAAGTACAGGGAGAGCTGCTCAGAGCACTGTTGCGAGCAGACCCAGCGTGGGGGCGAGGTGTTGACTCCTCCACGCAGTTAGAAACCGGGGGAGCTCAGAGCAGGCATCTGGCCAGGATGAAGGCATGTAATGGGTGCTTCCCCTACTCCTGGCACTGGTTTGCATGCAGTGTAGGAAAGGTCTGGACCCATCTGTAGATGGACCCAGGCCAGGAAGATTGGGGAGGGATGGTCCAGACCTTTAACACCCCAATTTACTATGCAAGAGCCTGGAAATTCACCACTGGGGCTGGAAAGAGGGAGTGAGTCGTTCCAATAACCACTGGCACAGGCAGTGCTAACCAATGCATCTGTGCCCGGGGGTTATATTGTGGGTGTCTCTTTCAGGAAGGGAGGGCACAGTTTCTGGTCCTTGTGCAGTTAGGCTGCCCAATCCTTCCTTCCCAGCAGTGGAGGAGACAACACTGAAGTGCCCTGGCTGGTACCTTTCTCCTTCCCCAGGAATCGCAGTGCAGAGATCTCAGAAAAGGTGCAGCCTCCCAGGAAGACTGCTAGGATGACACGCTGCGCCTCCCAGCTGGGATTCTCCTCCATGACCGGCTCTGGAAGGAACAGAACATGAAGCAGCTCCCCAAACCTCACCCAGCCCCAGCAACTCCAGGAGCAAGTATTACCTGTAGGGGCAAACTCATTGCCATTCAGCAGGCGCACCACCTCCTCCAGGCCCAGCCAGCCCTTGCGCTCCAGCACCTGAAGGGAGATGGGTAGGACAGTCCATCAAGGGCAGGGGAAGCAGAAGAGCATCATGCGATTATGGGAGTGCCCTAGACCCAGAGGAGAACAAGAAACCAGCTGCCAGCCCAGGGCACTGGGGAGGAATAAGGGGCACAGGATGAGCAGGTGGGCACACAGGTGCCTCACCCTCCAGGAGCAAGAAGTGGCATCAAGTTAGACACTTCTAGCCAAGCCAGCCCCAGCCAGGAGAGGCCACAGTCCCAAGCAGAGGAGCCAGTGCCCTCCACAGCAGGGAGATCTGCAGTACAGTGCAGCCAGACCCAGGAGGGACTTGTGGAAATCTGAGTGCTCCCAAGGAAGACAGGACCCCATGTGACAAGTGAAGGGAGTTCCCCGCACCACCAGTATGGACTAGTGCCCACAGATAGACTCACCTGTTCAATGATCTTGCAGCTCAGGGGGATGTAGGCCCCACTGAAGACATAGGCCATGTCTCGGGGCATCTTCAGGTTGTACTCACCATCAACACGGGGGATCTACAGGGACAGACAAGTTACCCCCCCAAGAGTGAGCAAGCTTCGGTGCCCTCTGGGAACAGAGACTGGGTTTGATGCACCCATAGATGCAACCTCTGGGGTGCACAAATAAATGAGATGCAGGACGGTCCCCAGCTAGCCAGAAGCCAGTTAGTGAAGACCCAGTGCCAAGCAGGCGTGCCTTGCACCGTGCTGTGAATGCCAGCAAACTCAAGCCCTGGCAGCCAGCTGGAAGGTGCAAGTTCCACTGCCAGGACACACACCTCTGCTGCTCTCAGCCACTGATGGGGCAGAACAAGAGCACTGGCCCCTAAACCATACAGGCCTTTACAGACTACAGCAAATTCTCTCCAGAACCCCCCAGGTCAGTGTGTTCACACTAACCACTCCACTCCACGGGGGCCTTTGCATTCTGCTGAACTGCAGCTTCCCCCACAGGGACTCAGCCCCCAACACAGCACCTCATCCTGCCTGCATGGGAGGCCAGGCCCACAGCAGAGATGGGCCACAGCTCCCCTAACCCTGGAAAGGAGAAAGGCACCAAGCCACCATTGCTACCCACAATCCCCAAGGGCAACCTCTGGCTCCCCTCCTTGGCCAGGACACGGCTAGAGCTGAAAAGGGCAGCCAAGGACACCTAGAGCCAGCAGTTACACACTCCCCCAAACCCCACTGTAGTAACGGTGTGAGGGGGAAGTACGCTCAGCAGCTCCGGAGGGGACCTACCAAGCCCAGCTTCTTGCTTATGCCTCGGAAATTGCTCTTCCTGGCCAGAGAATTAAATGCGTCCGTGAGTTTCCCTGGAAAATAAGGCAAAGAGGTGGGTTGGGACCAGGAGCCTCAGGATCACTAGCTCACTTGGCCTCACTAGGTTCTCTATGGCTGCCTATAGGGAGCGCAGCTACAGGGCAGAGAATGCAGGGAGGGAGTTTTATTTCCCCTGGGAGAAAAGGGGTGCCGACTCCCAATGAGCTGGTAAAACCTTCAGGGTCTCCCCACCTTCCCCCCCAACTTTCCATTCCAGAGCAGAGCCGGATCCCCCCATGCCAGGCTGGAGCACAACTCTGAGAGTGACAGGGAGCGCTCCCTGCCAGCTCAGGGATACCACGCCCTGCCCAGACGGGGGAACCACAGGGAAGTGCCCCGTATGTGCCAGGCCCCAAGATCCTCCCACAGAGCAGAGACGGGCGGGACTCGGCACTCGGACAGAACTACCCCAGGGCGTGGTAGGCAGTTGCCCCATACCTGCTGCTCGGTCAGTCATCAGCTTGCTGACTTTGTTCTCCACAGCGGTCAGCGTCTCCCCTGGGGCCTGCTCCATTAGCAGGCCAATGCGCTTGAGGTTATGAAAGGTCAGCAGGTGCTCAGGCCCATAACTCTGGGGGCAAGGCGGGAGTCAGGCCAGCACTCCAGGTCCTGGCACAGGTGAGCACAGGACAGAACCCCAGCCTGGGAAACAGGAGTCTGCCAGACCAGCTCACAGTGCCCCGGGGGGCGGGCCCTTGGTATCCCAGGGAGGGGTCCCAGGCCTGCCCCATCTTTGGGAGACAAACAAGCCCCCCATGCAGACAGCAGGAGGGCAGAGCATGGAGCTGTACCCACACTCCTCTCTGGCTCCTAGACACAGGGCCTGGGCCAGGTCACAGCCTTCAAGAACACAGGGAGGAGCCCGCAGGGGAAGGGTTACCCGCACGCTCGCCCGCTGGCATGTCCATTCCCCCCAGACACTCCCTGCACCCCACCTCCCACAGACACTCCCCTGGCACTCCTTCCCCTTACCTGAGTGACACGCGCACACACTCCCCTTCCTTCGCCCTCTCTCCCGTAAACGCACAGGCTCCCCCCGGTACCGCTCCCCACACACACTCCCCTGATGTGTCTCTCCCCCAACACACACAAACACCCCCACTCTCCCCCGAGACCCCTCACCCCACAGCTGCACTCACCTGAAGGTACTGAGTTTTCAAGGAGCGATAATCCTTCGCGATCAGACCTGTGGGAGTTTACAGGGGAGAGCTGAGTGCAAAGCCCCACAACCATGTCCCCCTCTCCTGCCCCCTTCTCTAGGCGAGGAGCTCACCGTTTTCCGTCACTGACAGGAGGCACATTAAGCGCAGACTCTCGATGGGGGAGACCTGCACAGAAATCAGGGAGGGTGAGCGAGCGGTCAGCCCCACGGCCCAGCACGGTACGCCCGGGCCCTGCACTCACCTGCCGGTCGATGTGCTCTTCTATGTAGCTGGTGCTCTGGCGGATGTCGAAGCCCTCCAGAAGAGCTAGCGGGGGAGGGAAAGTCAGCCCAGCCCCTCAGAACTGACCCTGGCCTGCACTGCTCTCTCCCTGCCCGGACTGCCAGCTTCCGGGCATGCTGGGAGTCAGGGACGTTCCCAGCACTACCCCCACCCCCTCCCGCTGGCCCAGTGACCTTCCTCCGCCAGCTCGGAGAGGTGCATGGTCTGCTCCGCTCCTGAGGGCAATGCCTATTCCGTCTCACTAAGCCAGCTGGGGAAAGGGAGCGTGCTGCAGTGCCCTGCCGCCCAGGCTGGAGAGGTGCCTTTAACCCACCAGAGCCTGGGCGCAGATCTGCTTGCCAGGCCATGCCAGCCCCAAAGCACAAGCACATCTGTCTCAGACGGCTGCAGTGGGAAATGACTAGTGAGCCGGGGTCACGGCCATGCTGAGAAGCATGCAGGCGGTGGAAGAGCCCAAGCTAGGCTGGCAGGCGTCAGCAGATACAGGGCTGTCCAGTTGTCCACTCACAGTGCTCCGTCTTTAGCAGCTCCTGAAAATCCTGCTTGGTTTTCTTCTTCATGATGGATTCGCAGGCGCCAATATCTGCATGGTCCAGAGAGAAGAAATCAGTGAGGGCCTCTGCACAAGAACAATGGGGCCACATGTTCTTCATACAGCCAGGGCTGCAAAGCTGGGGGGCCTGCCAGATGGCCCAGACAAGAGATGCCCTCACATGCCAGCAGCCTTTCAACTGCTGTGGCAGTCTGCACTGCTGTCCTACCCCACCCCAGTGCCTAGGCTAGCAGGAGACAGATATCGTAAGTTCGCTCCATTTCCCCCACTGCACCCCTGGTACCTACGCAGGCTCAGCAGGCGGTGCTCCTGCTTTAACCCCTTCAGCTCCTGGGAGACAAAGTTCTTCATTTGCTTGATGTCCATCCCGCGCCGCCGCTGCAGGAGAGGAGAGCATCTGAGCACGGGGCTCAGGGCAGGGAGGGCAGTTCAATGCCCCTTCCCCCACCACCCTTGGATAGCGGGGAGGGCGCAGGAGAGTAGCCAGGGCAGGGACAGGTGCAGCACCCAGCAGTGGGCAGGGTTGCTTGGGGGCGATGGCCACGCTGAGCCTGGCACGCTTACATCATACTGCGCCTGCAGGTTCCGCGCCTTCTGACTCAGGAAGCCGAAGACATTGGAGAAGTGCTCGTCCCGGATCTCGCTGAACACCTGCGCCAGAACAGCACAGCAGGTTAGCCGCGTGGCCAGGGCCTGGCATGGGACTCCCAAGAGAGCACCTCCTATGCCAGGCAGCGGAGAGCTGTGCTCAGGCACAGACATGAGTGACCAGCCCCTGTCCAGCCCAACTCTCTCTTAGCAGGCCTCCCTGCAGCCTCGCAGATGGACAGAGTGGGCACTGCGGCCAAGGGGGGCTGGGCTTTATCCACAGCCAGGAGGAGCGGCAGAAAACCTCCAGCAACCAGGCCTCCGAAGGCCACATGCAAGAGGTTGGGGCTCGCTGGGCAGCCAGTATGGATCTGCCCCCCCAGGGTGGATCCTGCAGTTCTATGGGCAAAGGAGCTGGTACCAAGCCCCAATTCTACTCTCTGACTAGGCTCTAGCTCCCCACATATCGCCATCAATCCAGCTGCGCCAGGCTGGCACCCTGACAGGCTGGCAGGGCCCAGGTGTGTGGGGAGCGTGCGGAGGCTGGTGATTCACATGAGCCAGGCTCACCTTGTCCTGGGCATTGAGCAGCACTTTGAAGCTCCTGTCAGAGGAGGTGACATCTGGCCCAAAATCCACGCTCCCTGCCGAGAGCAGTGTGAACAGTTACAATCCCCAGGCCGCTGCCCCACGCTCTGCCCTGAGGCCAGGAGGAGCTCCCAGGACAGGCTGTTCCATTAACTACCCCAACAGCCAGCGGGACACGGCCTGGGCTAGCCATCCACACTTAGCAGCCCCAGAACTCCGTTCGTTGGGTGCCATCTGTATTCAGAGGGGAATCCACAACAGCTACTCCTTGGGGAGGGTCCCTGGGGCCTGCGCTGGGACCGCCTGTAACGCTAGCTTATGGGCAGGCCGCTGGTCCAACGTGCCATGGGTCCTGCTGCTTTGCATGGAGAATCCTGAGTGTTCAGAAGGGATCCAGGCAGAGATGCAGGGAGTGAGCAAAGCTGCCAAAGGAACTGCCCAGAGCACAACACAAGTCATGTGCCACCCTCATGCCCTCTGTCAAAGCACTTGGGAGGCCATCTGCAGTGGTGCCCCGTACCTGCCAACAGCAGGTATCCCTCACCCCTGCCCCGTCCCAGCCACTGACCCGCTCCCACTTGGGGAGATGCTAAGGAGGGAGCACTGGGACAGAGAGCTGCAGGCACACTGCTATGCCTGCAATCATGCCCCTATGCCCCAGGCAGGGCATCCTCAAAGCAAGGCCCCCTTGCCCAACACGCTGCCGGCCACCCTCAACATACCACATTTGATGCGGAACGTGTCATCCACCAGGCCCTCATACACCACCTGGGAGCAGAGCGCCGTGACGTAATCCACGTCTGCAGTGAGAAAGAATGGTTACTTACCTCAAAACTTGTTCTTCGAGATGTGCTGCTCATGTCACTCTGAGGCCCGGTCTACACTTACCTTTGCGATTCGGCGGCAGTCGATGGGAGATAGGCCAAGTGATGTAAATCACTTGCGTATCTCCCGTCGACTTCGCAGCGTCTCCTCTGCGCGGCGTCCTTACTGCGCTGCGTCGAAGGGAACAGCACTCTCTTCAACACAGCGCTACACCACTTACCACGGTGGTTTTCCTGTGTCGCTTCCTGGATCAACTGAGCGCGTCTATATGGACCTCTCAGTCGATCCAGAGCAATCGATCTGATGGCGGCGAATTTGCCGCCATCAGCGTAGACCCAGCCTGAATTAAGCGTGTGCATGCTGCATGCACCGGCGCTGAAAACATTTCCTAGTGGTATCCGTTGGGCCGGCTCTAGCACCCTCCGCAATGGTGCGCGTACACACTTGCATATATATACACTGCCAGTTCCTTCTTGCCGGAACTCCGACAGAGGGGACAGAGGGTGGGCTGTGGAATGGACATCACAGCCCATCTCGAAGAACAACAGTTACAAGATAAGTAACCGTCTTTTTTCTTCGAGTGCTTCCTCACGTCCTTTCTGAATTAGGTGACTCACCAGCTGTACCTCTGGAGGTGGGTAGGAGTCAATTTGCTGCGTGATGGTGTAGTGGGACTCGAATGTATGGACCGAAAACCATGTAGCAGCTCTGCAAATATCCTCAATGGCCACATGAGCCAGAAACGCCGCTGAAGATGCTTGCGCTCTCAGAGTGGGCTGACAGCAACACTGGGGGCAGTGCCCCCCACCTCTTTGCAGCAGGCTCGGATGCAAGCCACGATCCACGACACAATATGCTGTGACAAAACCAGACCACCTTTCATATGCTCAGCAACCGCAATGAAGAGCTGCATCGAATGACAGAAGGGCTTGGTCCAGTCAGCGTAGAACACTAGAGCCCTTCTTACATCGAAAGAGTGGGGGCTCCTCTCCTTCCTGGAGTTGTGTGGCTTTGGATAGAAAACTGGCAGAAAAACGTCCTGGTTGACATGGAAGTGGGAGACTACTTTTGGCAGGAATGTTGGGTGTGGGCGTAACCGAACCTTATCTTTGTAAAAACTGTGTAAGAGGTTCTGTGTAGGGAGGTTAGGGCCCTAATCTCTGATACCCTCCTCGCTGAGGTGATGGCCACCAGAAACTGTACCTTCCATGACAGGTGCGTGAGCAAGCACGAAGCCAGGGGCTCGAAGGGGGGGGACAGTGAGCTGGGAGAGAACGAGGTTCAGATCCCAGTGGGGAATCGGGTCTTGGACTGGAGGAAAGAGCCTCTCCAGTCCCCGTAGGAACCTAGCTGCCGTTTCATGTGAAAAAATCGTTCTACCTTGGACAGATGGGTGGAAGGCCGAAATTGCCACTAGGTGTGCCTTAACTGACAAAAAGGCCAGGCCTTCCTGTTTTAGATGGGGCAAATAGTCCAGAATTATTTGGACAGGTGCTTTCATTGGAGAGGTTTCGATTTGCAGCCAAGCAATTAAAACGCTTCCATTTAGCCCAGTATGACACCCTCATGGATGGTTTCCTACTTTCCAATAGAACCTTTTGAACCCAAGCTGACCAGAGCTGCTCCTCTATACTTAACCAAGCAGCTTCCACGCCGACAGGTGCAGGTCTGAGTGTAACAGCCAATCCCGGTCCTGGGAAAGGAGGACCGGACATAGCAGGAGCTTCCAAGGGCAGGCCACCGATAATTCCAAAAGCATGCTGAACCTATGTTGGCAAGGCCATGCTAGGGCTACCAAGATGACCGAGTCCTGTCCCTCTTGATCTTTCTGAGGACCTTGTGTAACAATGGGATCAGGAGAAAGGCATACCTGAGGCTGCCCAACCCTGAGAAGAGAAACGCATCAGTCAGGAAGCGTTGTCGAGCCCTTGCAAGAAGCAAAAGAGATCACACCTCCTGTTCTTGAAGGTCATGAAGATATCCAACTGGGGAGGACCCCACTTTCAGAGGATAAAGTCCATCACCTCTGGATGTAGTGACCACTTGTGGTGAGAGCAAAAGGACCTGCTTAGGCAATCCACTAAAGCCTTTCTGGCTCCGGGAAGGTGCACTCCCTCCAATTGGATACTGTGGTTCATGCAAAGGCTCCAAAGGTGCAAGGCCTCTTGGCAGAGGGTCGAGGATCTGGCTCCCCCTTGCCTGTTGATGGAATACATTGCTGCTGTATTGTCCATGAGGACCTGCATGGTCTTGTTGGAGAGGTGAGGGAGGAACACCTTGCACTCCAGACGCACCGCTGAGTTCTTTTACACTGATATGGAGAGCTGCCTCGTCCTTGGACCAGAGACCTTGAGTTTGAAGCGCTTCGAGGTGAGCTCTCCACCCTAAATGCGATGCATCCGAAACCAGTGATGATTCTGCCTCGGAGCCACGAACAGCACCCCTGCCATCACATGTTGAGGGTTCACCCATCAGGATAGAGAGGTGAGTATCCACGGAGGAATGGTGAGTATCCTGTCCAGCTGATGTCTGGATGGGGAGTACACTGGTGCCAGCCACATTTGCAACGGTCTGAGATGTAGTTGAGCGTTCTGGACCACATAAGTGCAGGCTGCCATGTGCCCCAGGGGGCTGAGGCACACCCTCACCGTGGTAAGCAGATGGGTCAATAGACTGGTTATGAGATCTGAAATGGCCCAAAATCTGACCTCTGGTAGGAGTGCCTTGGCTTGTGTAGGGTCTAGGACTGCCCCAATGAACTCTATTCTCTGAACTGGTATGAGCGTTGACTTCTGCTCATTTATCAGTAGGCCAAGGGCTTGACAGATGTCTCACACTCCCTCTATGCCGCAATGGACTTGCAACCTCGACTGACCCTGGATAAGCCAGTTGTCCAGGTAAGGGAAGACCTGTATTCCTCAATGCCTGAAGTGGGCTGCCACCACAGTCATGCATGTGGGGAATCCGCATGGTGCCATGGATAGGCCGAATGGGAGCACTGTAAACTGAAAGTGCTGATAGCCCACTGTGAAGTGCAGGAATCTTCTGTGCCCCAGGAAAATGGAAATAGGCATCTTGCAGGTCGAGGCCAGCGTACCAGTCACCTAGATCTAGAGAAGGAATAATAGTAGCCAGGGAGACCATGCAGAACTTCAGTTTTCTGAGGTATTTGTTGAGGTTTCGCAGGTCCAAAAATAGGCCTGAGGCTGCCTTTTGCCTTTAGGATTAAAAAATAATGGGAATAGAGGCCTTCCCTTTTAACTCTTGAGGAACCTTTTCCACTGCACCCACCCGCAAGACAGTCTGAGCCTCTTGAGTGGGTAGCTACCAGTGAAAGGGGTCCCTGAAGAGGGATGGGGAAGGTGGGTGGTGGGAGGGAGATAAACTGTACGGTATAGCCCGTAGCCACTGTGCTCAACACCCATCGGTCCGATGTCATGGTCGACCAGGCTGGAAAAAATGGGGTAAGGCGGGAGGAAAACAATTTGGAGTCTGGATCTGAAGTAATGGCTGGTAGGTCGCCCTCGGGCACACCCTCAAAATTTTCATATACCCTCTAATGGGTGATGACTCAAGCCTGATTGGTGGGTAGAGGCTGGCAAGTGGCCCTGGTGGCATTTAAACCCTTTATTCTTCTTCCTATAGGGTTCTCCCCAATGATGCCCTCCAAATCATTGCAGCTGGTATGGCTTAAAACGTCTTCTGGAGGAAGAAGGGATGTACACACCCAGGGACAGCAGTGTGTCCCATGAGTCCTTCAGCCCATGCAGCCTCAAGTCCATTTGGTGAGCAAACAAGGCTGTCCCATCAAAGGGGAGGTCCTGGATGGACTGCTAAACCTCTGTGGGGAGACCTGACTAGTGATCGCAGTGAGGGGTGGGTTTATAAGTACTCAAAGCCCTTGGCCAGCACATAATATTTATTTTCTGCCCATTTAGACGTGGGGGGCAGTGAGGCTGGGGTCTGTCACAGTATTTTGGCTAGTTTTAACACCCCACCATGGACAAGGAGGGCTGCCCTAGACAGGGCTGCAGATGCCAGAATGCTGAAAAGCTCATTGACCGGTTCCTTGAGCTCCTCTATCTTGAGCCCTACATTGCTCGCCACCTGCTTTAACAAGTCCTGGTGGGCCCTGAAGTCATCCAGTGGGGCCGGTGTGGAGGGAGGAAGGAAGGAAGGCTGGAGAGGAGGAAGAGGAGGCTTGTACCTGAGGGGGTACTGGCTCCATTTCCCTGGGCAGGGTAGCCTCTGATTGACTGGCTGAAGGTGCCCTGTCCAGTAATGAGTCCATGTCTAAGTCCGATGCTGCGCCCTGGACTACTGAAGAACGTGGTGCTGAGGTTCCCGTTGCCGAGTAAGTCTGCGGAACCGTGGACTGTGGGAACCCGCATGGGTTCCAAAACTGCCAGAGACTGGGCCACTGTCCCCGTGGCCACGAACCCATCCGGGGCAGCATGGGAAAGCTGGCCAGCTGGCAGGCAAGCTGTCCTTTTGCAGGGACTACTCCTTCTCCTTCCGAGTTCGAGGAAACGTCCCGGGGTGACCACAGAGGAGCTAGCACTGCTTGCCTCTCTGTGCCTCCTCTAAATGCCAGTACTGCAGCGCCAGGGAGCGGTGCTGGCAATACTCAGGCTGGGAGTCCCGTGGCTGCATTTTGTAATGACTCAGCAAATGGTAGCGGGGCCCAGGGACTCATCTCGGGAGTAGGATCGGTGCCGTGGTCCTGGAGAACAACGGCACTCTGGTGATTGGTGCCTTCGTTCCAGGGATCGGTGCTGGCGCTCGAAGGCACGGTCCAGAGACTGGAGGCGGGATCCTGGCCTCTCGTGACACAGCTCTGGGCACCGCTACGTTGGCCTGGTGGCTGCCAATGGTCCGGCGATCGGCACCTTGCTGGGAGGCGACTGTTCCAGCACTGGCTTTCCCCTTGATGAACTCGCCGAAGGGTAGTCAGCTCTTGATGTGCAGGCCTCCCTTCCTGAGGTGTAGGTGGCACCGGAGCTGCTAGAAGGTCCTTCATCGCCTGAAATGCTTCAGGTGTGGTGGGAACCACCTGGCAATGGGGCCCTCTGCCGCTTCCCAGGGTCGGCAGTGATATGGACACTGGACTCAATGCTTGTACAGGTGGAGATCCTCCCAGTGGGTCCTACTGATGTCCGTTGTCTTAACTGGTTTCGGTATCAATGAATGCCCCCTCTTGACATTGCCCTTCTCTGAACGCTTCTTTGGCAACGGAGATGTCGATTGGTGCCGGGCGGACGCTGGTTCTGGGGCGCCAAGTGCTTTTTGTTGACATTGTAGCACTCGGCGCCAGGTTGGACCTCGGTTCCAATGTGGATCTAAGTGTCAATTCCATCAGAATGGCCTTGAGTCAAACATCTCTGTCTTTTCTTGTTCAAGAAAAGAAACTTTTGCAAATTTTGTCCTTTTCCCACAGGTGTTTCTCCTAAACACTTCAAACAACTTTGGTGCGGGTCACTGAGAGGCATCGACTTCTTGCAAGAAGCGCGGGGTTTAAACCCCGGGGATCAGGGCATGCCCTGACACTGGGATAAAGGCCGCTAAAGTAACCGCTAAGCTATTAAGAGAACAACAACGATGTACGCTAGATTAAACGAATGAACCACTAGGACTATGAATACCTGTGAGAGCAAGAGAGTGTTCCGGTTACAAGAGAGTGTAACCATCACAGGCGGTTAGAAGAACTGGTAGGGAGGGGGGCCAGCAGTGCCCTATAGATAAGCGCATACACGCGCCGCCGCAGAGGACGCTAGAGCCGGCCCCATAGATACCACTAGGGGGAACATTTCAAGCACCACTGCATGCAGCATACACACACCTAATTCAGAATGGACATGAGCAAGCACACGAAGAACCACCACAGGGGCACAGGCTGGGCCTCCCCACGCTGCACCGAGACCCCGCTGCCCCCGCCCTCATCCGCCAGTGCCGGCTGCCCCCAGCCCAACCAAGCTGTCATCCCCACCAAGCAGCTAACTAGCTCAGCCTCTAGAGCAAGGCCCTCGCTAGCCCCTTGCACCAGAACCAGCCCCTAGAGGTGGCCAGCCCACGGCAACAGCCTGCCCGTGACCAGATGCCCCCCTACCTCTGTCCATGAGGAAGACGTGGCTGATCTCAGGCCTCCTGGCTTGCCTGTCACCCTCGCTCTCCTCCACCAGCTCCCGCCACACCTCATAGACCATCTGGGAGGGAGTTAAAGCAGAACATCAGTGCCCAGAGGACACCGGCCCTGCCTTGGGAACCAGCCAGCCCCAGGAGCTGGGAGCCAGTCAGCAAGCCCCCAATTCCAGAGCGGTCAGACAGCCTCTCAGCAAGAATGAAAGGGGCAAGTCCCAGAGCCAGGAAGCATGGGGGGCTGGATCCCCCACAATCACTTCAGCAGACCAGTGCGAGGGATTCCTCCTCACCCCTGCCGCTTGATGGAGGCTGACATTTTCCTGGCCCCTCTGCGTGACGCTCCCTGCTGGACAGGTTTGTAACATCCAGCAGTCCTTCCGCAGACACGAACCCCTGTTTAACCCAGGGCTTGTGTGGAGTTGTTTGGGTTATGAAGTCCTATCGGCAGGGTCAGTCAATGGCCAGTTTGCCTAGGGGCACGTGGAAGACCCACATGTGGTGGTCTTGAAACTAACAGGCCAGAGTCAAGTGACCCTAAAGAAAAGCACATCATTAGGGGCCCAGGTGAATGACTGACAAGGGTAAATGCAAGGTGATCCTTGGTCCATTCTTGTCGTCCCTCCAAAAATCACAAAATGCTGGATGAAACACAAACAGGGCATGTTCTGGGGACATGTGATGCCTTTGAAAAAGGGTACGAGTCCAGGGGTATATCGCATGTCTCACACATCTGAAGAGGCTAGTAATACTGTAGGACAGAAGAGGGTCCCGGAGTAGCCAACCCCCTACTATGAGGGACTTCAGAGCCAGAGTGTCCCGGGATAGCCAACCTCTACCACGAGGGGTTTTGGAATCAGAGGGTCCCGGGGTAGCCAACACTCTGTCACAAGGGAACATAAAACCAAGAAGAAAAACAGCCTCCATCTAGAACTGGTAACTGTACCCGCTTTGTTTGCAATCAGGGTACTGTGTGGGGCCAACGTAGGTACTGGGGGTTTATGCTTGGGGATGGAGGCTCATTAAGAAGAGGCACTGCATAACCCTTTGCTGCCTGTGTGTGATTCTTTCGAATAAATAGCTTTGCATTGAAACTGAATCTGAGCTTTCACTGGCACTAATACTGTAAGTCCTGCCCAACTGTGGGCCTATATAAAAGATCCAGCTCTTCACTGCCACCCCCACTTCCAGCAAACAGCCCCATTCCCTGGAGCCGCATGCAGCCCCGGCCCCACAGCCAGGGACCCACCAGGCCCAGCCTCGTACCTTGGCACACCTGCCAATCCCGTAGGTAGAACTGAAAGGCCCAAAGACGGAGTTCAGTAACTGCAGGGCTCGGGCAACCACACTGATCCAGCGCTGATCTCCTTCCTGCAGGGCCCACAAGAGCAAGTCAGCCAAACCCCCCCCCCCCCCCCGCCCGGAGAGCCTGGCCAGCAGTCACCCCAGTACCTACGCGGGGTTTTGGCCCTTGCCCAGGCACCAGGCTCTCAGCTCCCCAAGGTGCTGACAGGAGCACGGGAATCTATTCAGCCCAGTGGACAACCCACCAACCAGCCCAGAGCCGGCAGCTGCACAGGGCTGGAACAGGAGGGGTGGGGCAGCAGATGAGGGGCATCAGCAGAGCTGTGGGAGGGGCCCGCACTGCCTGGAAAGACCTGCCCCCACCCTGCGCAGCTGCTGTAGGGTTGATTCCCGGGGAGCACGCCACTGACCAGGAAGTAGTCCCGGAAGAACTCGGGCAGCTCCATGCTGAGGAGGTCGTCATCCAGGGGGAGCAGGTAGAAGGCCCACTCGTCACAGGTCACATCTGGGTTGGGACAGAGAAGAGCAGTGACAGCATAATGCCATGGCCTGCTGCAGAGCTGGCCCGTGGCTCCACGCTCCGGCCCTGCAGCCATGCTGGCCCCTTACGCGGAGGAGCAGGCCTCTTTTGAGAGGCCCATTCCCATGGCGCTGGAGCAGGATTGCCCATCATTCTCCCTGTATCCTCTGTCCCATCTATAGCAGGGCCTATGTACCCCTCGCTGAGTCCCCACGGGACGATGTTCAGGACCATTGTGATTTGCTGCCCCTCCCCACACCCCGGGCCAAGACAGCACATGGCTCCCTACTCGTTAGGGGACAAGCCCCGGAGTTCTGCCATCTGAGCTTCCCACCAAGCTGGATACAAGGAATGGGCTGAACAGCGCCCCTGAGGACCCACCACCCTCATCACATCACCTCCTCCACTCACCCCCATAGATTCCCTCTTCCTC
>ML675644.1:23132147-23148768 GCA_007922155.1 Mesoclemmys tuberculata | reverse complement strand
ACGGAGGGGGCGGGGCCGATCTGGGGGGCGGGGCCCGGAGGGGGCGGGGCACGGAGGGGGCGGGACCTAACCGGCGGGCGGGGCATGTCCGGGGCGGGCCGAGCCGGCGGGGCGGGGCATGTCGGGGGCGGGGCACAGCGGGGGCGGGGCCGGCCATGGCGGGGGGCGGGCATGGCGGGGGCGGGCCCGAGCCGGCGGGGCGGGGCGGGGCGCTCACCTGCTCCAGCAGGTAGATGAGCTGGTCTCGCGCCAGCCGCTTGAGGACGGTGAAGTCGGGCGCGTCGGGCGCGTCGCGGCGGCCGGGGAAGGCCATGCTGGGTCCGCCGGGCCGGGCCGGGCCGAACCAGACCGGGCAAGGCCGCCCGCCACCAGGGAGCTCGCGCCGCGCTGCGGACGGTACCGGCCCAGGGACCCAAGCGGCGCGCCCCGAGCTGGGCTCGGCCTACGCCGCTTCCGCTTCCGCCCGGAAGTGCCGGTACCATGGAAACAGGCCCGCCCCCGGCAAGTGAGGGGGAGGGGCAGGGCCAGCTAGGCCCGGAGGGGAGGGGCCGTGTGCCCACCCCAGGGCGCCCCCCCGCGAGGAGCAGACCCCCGTGACGAGACCCGGGCCCTATTCAGACACCCCGCCCCGGGGCCACCCGCACCCAGAGCTCCGGGCTGGGCCTGACCCCCCGGCCGGGCCCCACTCTCCCGGGGAGGGAGGCTGGGCACAGTGGGGACACCCCCCTCCCTCACTGAGACACGGGCAGGCCGGTGTTAGGTTGTGACAGCTTTAATGGCCTTCCCCTTCGTGCCGCCCTGTACCTGCCCCTCGCCGCCCCGCCCGGGGGCAGGCCCGCCCCACTAGGCTGCGCTGGGTGCGCAGTCCGTGCAGACGGCATTGGCTCCCTGGCTCAGCCGGGCACGGGCTGAGGGAGCCTGGCAGCTGGCAGTGCAGTGGGGCGCTGGGCACGAGCAGAAAGCGGCACTGGGCAGGTGCTGACGGCAGGCCGTGGAAGTCACTAGGTAACCGCTGCCCGCTGGCTGACGTGACAGTCTCAGCAGCGTTGCTGGTGAGTGCCACCTGGGAAGCACCTTGCACTGTCACACAGGCAGCCCTCGCTCCCGGAACAGCTGCTGCAGCTTCTCCTCCAGAGCTGGGCTTGTCTCACGCAGACCCTTCACCACCTGTGAGGCCCAGAGGAAGTACTCTTGGACCCGCTGCTCAGACCAGCCTAGGACAGAGAGCACCACGCGTGTCAGAGACATACCAAAACACATAGGGCACATAGCACACACATCAACAAGCATATGGTGACACACTGACCCAGTCAGGCATGTGTCAACTCCGACTCGGCTGCAAAAGTTAGGGCCCAAAAGAGTGGTACCAGACAAATGAAAGAGCCCCAGTTACTCTGATGGAGGAATTCTTATAACAAGGAGCAAAGTGCATGTCCTTCTGCTCAGCTTCAGTACGCACAGCCTCCTGCAGCAGACAGTGAGTCAGCCAAAGAGCGGGCACCCGACAGACGGGCTCTGCTGGCAGTGGGAGCTGGTGCTCAGCATGGAGGGTTCTGTGCTGTTCTCCACATGCTCATTGTGACACAGAGTGGAGTGGAGGGGACCATTCATAATATTGAACATCAATAGTGCAGAATTACAGTAATTTGTATGAGATCAGCCATGTCAGGGACTGTGGAAAGGTTGTAATTTGCTAAGTATGATAACGTTTACATGTAGGTATCAGGTTTGTATCATAAGTTCTAAATATGTCTGGTATATTTGTATTTCAAATTTGTGCTGTATTTCTGGATGACTCCCCAGTCAGGACGGCAGCAGCACTAAGCCTGCTTAATGGCCCTGCAAGGGAACTCACATGTACAGTGAAAGAACCCAGGGGCTACACCTTATGAGTCACCAGGACAAGAACATGTATATGGACAGGGGATTATGAAGCTTTTCCGTACCGTGCGCTGTGTTTGGGACAAGCCACATGGCAAAGGGACATAAAAGGCAACTGCACCATTTCCATCTTGTCATTCCTGTTTCCAGTTCTTACCTCTGGATCAACTCATCTACAACTGAAGCTGTGAAACAAAGGACAGACTCATCCAGGTGCTGGACATACACCAGAGGGACTGTCCAGGCCTGCAAACGCCACAATTCTGCTGAGAATCTGATATATATGGACTTTGAAGTCATTTATATGTATGATTGCTTTAATCGTTTAACATTTCTCTTCTCATTTGTTTCTTTCCTTTTATAATAATCCTTTAGTTTTAGTTACTAAAGGATCGGCTGGCAGCATGGTAGTTTGGGTAAGATCCAAACTCAACATTGATTTGGTGAAGTGGCTGACCCTTTGGAGATCAGGAGAACATTTTTGGTAAAGGGAATAGAGCAGTGATGATATCCCAAATTTCCAATAACCAGTTCTATAAAGGCAGGTGATATTTAAGAACCTATTCTGAATAGGTTCTTAAACATCATGCACACAGCACCCCAACAACCCAGCACCCAAACTTCACAGTGCCCTCCACCGTGAAATTGACCCTCCCTGGTCAATTTCGGCGCGCTAAGAACCGGTTCGCTGAATTTTTTCTATTTTAAGAACCGGTTCGTGCAAACCGTTGCGAACCGGTTGGATATCATCACTGGAATAGAGTTTTAATAACTTATCCTTTTACTGGATCAAGTTGCTAACTGGGAGTTAGAGACTAAAATGCAATAAAGGAGGCTGTGTAGCTTCTCGTTTTTAGCCTCTTGATAACCAGTATGGGAGATCACAAGCACTATTTGTGACTGACTGGTGCATCTAACTGCAATGTTAGCCACCAGCTTGGAGAACCTGCTCTCCTTTCGCAGCCTGCCCTGACCTTGGGATTTTCAGATGGGCTACCCTAGGCATGCAGTGGTCACACTCAGTACACAGAGACCTGCCTTCAGACCCTGACACCTGGAACTGTCCGTGGTCACATGCAGACAGCAGGGCAGGAGTCAGGACAGTAACATAGCCCTGCCTCTTCTACTGGAGCTGACTCCACATTTGCTTCCTGTACCAATAGGAAACACTGCCTCTTTCCAGACTTCCCCACATTGAAGTGGACACCGGATGTGTGAGTGGACCTGACTATCTGCAGAGCAGAGCACTGACACTTCCCACACCTGCTAGCCCATCAGCCCACAGGGAGCCACGGGGTGCTGTACCTGCTGGGGTGCAGCGGTTCAGGTCCCGCAGGTTGTACAGCTTGTCTGCCAGCTTGACCAGCTTGGCTCCCCGGCTGCTGTGGGGCGCATGCTCTATCTGCAGGCGCTTCCGCTCCATCTTTGGCAACATTTTGTCATCCGTCACCTCCTCCACGATCCTCCTCACCTCCTCCCCAAACTGCTCCTCAATCTCTGAGAATGTGGTGTCCGTGTCTTCCACGGTGTCATGGAGCAGAGCAGCCTGCAAGCCGGCAGGAGAGGGAACAGACTGAATGGCAGTATGGGGTCCATGAAAACAACAGGGAGACTTGAACCCCAGGGTGACTGGGAGGGAGGGCTGGGGGGCTAACACGCCTGTAACAGCCTCCTCCTCCCCTGAGCATCACGTTTTACCTGCAGCACCACAATGTCGCTTATTCCAGCCTCCTGAGCCAAAATCCTGGCCACACCTGAGACACAGCACAGAGAGAAAGGGGGATGGTCATGCAAGCAGCCGGGCCAGCCAACTCATTGGGGCAGGGGCACTGCGCGCACCTCCGCAGCTGGGACGCCCTGAGTGCCCCCTCCCCACCGGCAGAGGCCAGTGCTGACTGCCCCAGCCAGGAGGGGCTGGAGTGGGACCTGGCTGCCACGTATGCCCCTGTGGGCACCAGTGCTCGGGTGGCAGGGCTGGTCCCGCTGGGCAGTGCAAACCCCCGGCATCTCCCTAGGGCAGCTGCTCTGCAGGAAGAAGCCCTCCCTGCCTCTCCCCCCCCCTCCGCCCCCCCCCCCCCGGGCCCCCCCCCCCCCCGCCGCCCCCCCCCCCCCCCCGGGCCCCCCCGCCATCAGCCCCGCCGGAGCCCTCTCCCCACCAGGGCCCCCCGCCGGCACCCCCCCACCAGGGCGCCCCCCCGCCAACCGATGGGGTGGTTGATGTAGGGGGTCCCCTCGGGGTCCTTCCGCCGCTGCCGCCTGTGCTTCCGGGCTGCGAAATCCGCGGCCTCCAGCAGCCGGGCCGCCTCGGAGCCCATGGCCGGGCCGGGCCGGGCCCGCTGAGCCGCCGGAGCCGGGCCACCCCCGGCAACGCCCCCCGCCTTCCGGGGCACCCCGCGGCAGGAACGGCTGGCGCCGCCGGACAGACGGGCGGGCCCGGCGCAGCGGCTGCAAGCGCCCGCCCCGCCCCGCCCCGCCGGGGCCAGCCCAAGGCAGGGGCGGAGGCGGCAGCACTTTGCGATGTTTTATTTTTCCTCTACAAGCCCCGCCGGGGCCAGGAGCCCAGAGCGCAGAGCTGCGCAGCACACCCCAGCCTCGCCAAGACCCCTCGTCCTGCTGCTCCAGGGACACAGCCTTGTAGAGCAAGGTACAGGCCCGAGCACCTCTCCAACAGCCCCGAGCGCCTCGCCCGCCATTCCTGGGCGAAGGACAGCAGCAGGGCTAGCCCCACACACTGGACAGGACAGTAATACAGAGGCCAGCCACACACCCTACACACTCCTTTCACTGCCAGACTTGCCATCAGAGTGGGAAATGGGCTGCACCTTGTTCTCCCCAGGTGCTAGGAGTCTATACAAGAAATTCCCATTGCTGTCAAAAAATTCCTGTCCTCTCTGCACCACTTTGGGGCTGGTGTCCCAGCCTTCTGCAGCCAGCTCCTCCAGCTCTTCCTCACTCAGGACTTGGCCATCCCACTCCTCAGTGTCTCCTTCTGGCAAAGAGTTCCTCGGGAGGGTGGCTTGCGTCCCAGCCGCAGGCTTGGCTCCATCCTCCTGAAGAGACACCAGTTGGGAGTTCCTTCTGTTCTGCCTCTGCCCTGCTCTCCAAAGCTGTGCTTGTTTCTGGGGCACTGAGCTGTTGGACTGGGCCCCAGGCACCATGGGGGCTCCAGGCTGCGGCATATCATTAGGCCCGGAAGGTAGCAGCTGCTGAGCCACTTCTCCTGCGGAGATGGCCACCTGCTCAGCTCTCCTGTCTGGCCCAGCTTGCTGCTTCTGGCTCCCCTGTTTACCCAACACCTTTGCATCCTGCTTCATCCTTCGCTCCAAGGAGGGAGAGAACTTGCTCCTCAGCACCCGCTGGATGACATCCACACTGACATGGAAACCTTGGGCCAGACGGGCCACGGGCCACTCCTCAGGGAACGCCTGCCTGAGATACCTGCCAGGAGAGGACGCAGCAGAAGGCAGAGTCAGCGCCGGCCCAGAGCCTGGAGAGCAGAGCCATGCCTCAACCCCAGCCGCGCCAGGCCCACGGAGGACGGGCACGGCTGCAGGAGTCGGCATCTGCCCACAGGCAGCAGCCCACAGCAGGGTCACTGGCCAGGACCTGCCCTGCACAGGCTCCGGTGCTGGGCTGCGGCTCACCGGATCTGCTCCATGGCCTGCCAGCTCAAGCTGCGCGGTGGGGGCCCCGCCGGCTCCAGCTCCTGCCGCAGCTTCCGCAGCCGAATCGCCTTCTTCCGCTGCTGCAGCACCCTGGGGACGGGAGAGAAGGAAGTGAAGGGCCAGGTAGGCTCGGGGCCCCCCATCCCGCCCCGAGTCCCCCACTCTGCCCAGCCCCCACCCCACCATCCCCCCTGCCCCACCCCACCCCACCCCACCATCCCTCCTGCCCAGGCCCCCACTCCCATCTGGCCCTGAGCCCCCCCTTCTGACCCACCATCCCCCCTGCCCCAGCACCCTGCCCCACCCCACCATCCCTCCTGCCCCAGCACCCCACCCCACCATCCCTCCTGCCCCAGCACACCACTCCCATCTGGCCCTGAGCCCCCCCCTTCTGACCCACCATCCCTCCTGCCCCGAGCCCCCCCACCCCGCCCCACCATCTCCCTGCCCGGGCCCCCAGGCCCCCCGCTCCCATCCGGCCCTGAGCCCCCCCATTCTGCCCCGCCCCCGCACCTCTCCAGCTCCTGCAGCGCCGGGTCGGGCGGCTCCGGGGGCCCCGCCCGCGCCCGCCCCGCCGCCCCCCGGCCCAGCAGGGAGCCCAGGGCAGCGCCCCGCAGGCCCCGCTGGAGAAGCAACGCGGCCATGCCCGGCGCAGGGACTGGGGGGGAGGGGAACCCACCGGGGAGGCGGGGCGGTTTTGAGAACGAGGCCGGCGGGCGGTGCTGTGGGCGGGGCCTAGGCGGGGAGGAGGGGGCACCCCATAACGAGGCTGCCAGCATCGGGGCTGGCGGGGCTCGCGCTCGAGGGCTGCGGGAGGTGGGGGCGGGGCGACGTGGAGGCGCTGTGGGAGATGGGGCGGGGTGCTGCAGGGCAATGGGGGTCACTGGGAGATGGGGCGGGGTGCTGCGGGGCGATGTGGAGGCGCTGTGGGAGATGGGGCGGGGTGCTGCAGGGCAATGGGGGTCACTGGGAGATGGGGCGGGGTGCTGCGGGGCGATGTGGAGGCACTGTGGGAGATGGGGTGGGGTGATGTGGAGGCACTGTGGGAGATGGGGGTCACTGGGAGATGGGGTGGGGTGCTGCAGGGAGATGGGAGAGGGGCAGGATGCTGTGGGGAGATGGAGGTCACTGTGGGAGATGGGGCAGGGTGCTGCGGGGGAGATGGGGCACTGGCAGGATGGTGAAGCACTGTGACGGTTGTGGCCTCGGGAAGGCGACCCACACATCACCCTGGGCAGCTCACGGAGACTTGGGCTCAGTGTGCAGCGCCAGGCAAAGAGCAAACGACCTATCGGGTGCCGTTATACAAACAGTGCAGCCCAGGTGCTCTCTCGGCAGGGAGCCAGCAGACCTAGAGGGGTTCCAAGAACAGTCAGAGATGTTTAGGGGCCTGGAGAAACTCTCCTGTGAAGAGAGATCGCAGAGACTGAGATTTTGACGCTAGAGAGCAGCAGGCCAAGAAGAGGGGCATGACAAAAGTCTATAAATCAGGGCCTAGTCTAGAGAAGGAAGATCAAGAGCGACTGTAACTAGGGGCCTACCACAGTCACAGCCCTGAAGAATGCATCATGGTCTGTGAAGTCAGTAGCGTCTACGGTAAAAGACCAGATTCCATGGGCAAGACGCCCAGGAGGGGGTCACAAGGCTACTGGTAGGGTGGTAATACTGCTACCCCCCACTTCTGCATGGTTGCTGGTTGTGGCTCTGCCTCCAGAGCTGGGTGGCCAAAGAGCAGTGGCTGCTGGGCACCTAGTTTTGAAGGCAGTGCCAATGCCAGGAGCAGCGCAGAAGTACATCTAGCAATACTACAACCCTCCACCCCCGCTAGCCTTGTGACCCCTCTCGCAACCCTCTTTGGGGTCAGGACCCCCGTGGTTACAACACAGTGAAACTTCAGCGTTAGATACCTGAAACCATGAAATTTAAGATTTTTAAAATCCTGTGACTGAAATTTACCAAACTGGCCTGTGAATTTGGTAGGGCCCTACTCCTAGCACAAAACAGGGACACTCAGTGACGTCAAAGGAGGGCAGTTAAAACTCATTAAAAGGGAACACTTTACAAAACCACTAATAAGAATATCCAATTATAATTAAGTAGTATTTTGACAGGGAAATTAAACCTTGTGCTTCACAGTTTAAAACAATGTTCAATGACCAGGAATTAGGCTACAATCTACATAGAGGCAGATTACCCTACATCTGCCTCTTGTGCAGTTCTTCTCAAGAACTTGGTACTAGCCACTCTGAGACAGGATCCTGGGCTAGAGGCTGGGGCCACACAAACACCAGACTTGATCAGCCCATGTTCAAACTCATCAAGTGACTGTTGCTATGTGCTCTTCCCCCCCACGCCAGTGAGGGAATGAAAGGAGTTAGCAGAACAAATAAGCAGCTGGTTGGTTTTGACCATCACATGCTGTTTCCTGCAGCTAGGCAACACAGGATTCAGGCCCAGAACAACCTGCAAGCCATCAGGTCCCTTTGCAAATGTATGTGGAGGGCAGCCCAGCCAGCAGTAGCCAGTGGGGTCTCGGCCATGAGGGAGGAATCAGGACCCCAGAGCCAGAGAAAAACACTTCCCCTACACTGCAATGCTGCAGAGGTCATGGGCAGAAGGACAGACTGATGGGGAGCTGCAAAACTATAAAACTTTAATAGGCCAGATACAAAAGAACCAGCTGGCAGCCCTGCGTGCAGGAAAGAAGCCCTGCGCCGGGTCGCTAGCACTGCCCGTGGCTAGAGTGCTGATTAGTAGGTGTGTTGGGGAGGCTGCAGTTGCTGGCTGGGGATCCCAGCTACAGGACGAAGGTCGGCTGGAGGGGCTGGTGCCGCATGCTACTGACAAAATCCCTTGCGCAGCTGTGTGTGAAACCAGCCGAGTCCAGTGATGAGGGGAATCCTGACAGCACTCACTAAAGGGAGACGTGCACAGCCCTCACTGAGAGGGGCTCCTCATCTGCAGCCGACACCTGCGTCCTCAGCAGCAGCAGCCAGGTCACTGCAGCAGGCCAGGGGTCACTGTCTCCCTCGTCTCCCCCCATCTGCCTGGCCCCTGGGTTTCCAGCTGGAGGTTTTTCTCCCTTCCGCTCAGAAGAAAGCATGTTCTTTTTGGCACAGCCATGACCTTTGGCTGCAGGATTCCCAAGGCCGTCGGTCCCTTTCTTCCCCACAGACTGCTTGGCTGAGGTTCAAGTCCACCTGTGGGAGAAGCAGGCAATCACTGATGAGACAAGGTCTAGCTTTGCTTTGGGGGACAAAAACATAAAATGGGAGGAGCCAGAGGCCTGGGGAGCAAAGAACCAATATACACAATGCAGGCAAAAGGGGCTGAGGAGAGAGAAAACTACAGAGCTCAAACAACCTCCAGCACCTATGCATATGGCCCTCTGCAAGCCTAGGGTACAGCCCATTGTAGGCAGATGGGATGCTGGGATTCTGTTCATACCTGAGAACAGACAGATCATGGTGGAGAACGCCCCTCACCTCCAGTATGGCTTGGAGCAGGAGCACAGGTACACATCAATTACCCAACCAGGGTCACTCTCACTACATCAGATTGCTCAGCCCTAGCTTTTGAAAAGTCGCCAGCCCCTCTGGCAAATGCTTCCACCCAGCTGCTCCATGAGAAACATTCTTCTTTCAAATGGTAAGTAAGAGAGAAAATGAGACACTAGGGAGAGCAGAGTTCTATCCCAGCTCTGGAGGGCAGGGCCCATCGTTTGGGCAATGGTGAGCATCAATTATGCTCGTTTCATATCAGTTTGGCTGTTCTCACTCCCCCAGGTCGAATGATGAGAATGTTAGTTTCCTTTGTACAATCATATGAAAAAGCAAAGTTGGGTTTAGACATGTGGCTTGACCTCCCACTAATCAAGCCAATAAAATCTCACATGCCTACCAGTGCCGACTGCCCCATGGACAGCAGCTCTGGCACCTGTAGGACAGCAGCGTGTCCAATCATCGTTTACCATTTATACTGCAGTCATGCTGAGAGCTAGGTCAATCCCCCATGGCGCTGGGCATTGCACAAACCTAGTAAGTGACAGCCCCTGCCCCAAAGAGTTTACAATCTAGTATAGCACCTTCAGCTGCAAGTGACAGCCCATTTGGGAAGAGCTGGGTGAAGGAGTCTGTGGCAGCAGAACTCACATATCAAAGGGGGATGTTGCAAGGCGATAGAGGGATTAAGAGCTTTTCTCTGCTGCCATTGGAATGGGACCATGGGGAAAAGCTCTCAGCAGATTTACAGCCTTGCTCACTGCAGGTAATGCAACCCATGGAGAACAAACCAAGGACCTAGAAAGGTGGCTCCAGGGGCAAAAATACCAGCTAATCATTTAGATTTAATTCCCATGGTCTCCAGGCATTGTACAGTGTTTGCACAGGCATGGCCTAAGCTGGGGTGGGACATAGCTACTATTTAACATGACACGCTACTATACAACAGGGGTTTGTTAGGAGGGGCAGAAAGGTGAAGAATAACATCCTCCATTTGGAATCTGGCCAGGATAACAGGGCATAGCTCCTCCTCTGTGGACACTAGATCCTGAGTAAGCACAAGCTCACAGGAGGCCATTGAAGGAAGGCGTTACCTGTGGTGGTTGAAGTTGAGAATGGCCATGGCATTGGTGCGGTGCGAGGTGTCTGAACGCTGCACGATGGGAGCAGAAGCAGAGTTGATGGCTAGTTCATGCACTGCAGTGCGGCCAAGGGGATCTGTCACTGAGGGGAATGTGCAGTCACTGTATGTGTGATTTGGAGCCTTCCCAGCATGAGTCAAGCAACTCAGAGAGCCTGAGTAACCACTGGCCACGTGGAGGGGCCGCCTGGGGGCCAGGCCATCTGAAATGAGAGCACAAGAGGGACACAAAGGAGGGCTGGAGCAACCCTCCAGGAAAAGCAAAGATGCCCCTTGGCATCAGCAGTCTGGTGCTTGCTTGACAGCATGCCTGGCTACATGGCCACACAGCCTGTAAAGGCAATGGCTGGAAGCTGGGGCAGCACTCCACAGACTGAGGGGATAAATACCCTGCCCCTCAGCTCCTCTTCCACCACAAGCTGGGCTCCAACACAAAGGGGAGCAGGAAGGGCCAGTGTGGCTCTGTGGAGAGGACAATGGGAAAACTAGAGTTACTGTCGGTGAGTTTGTCCCCCTGGTCTCCTAGTGGGTCACAGTGTCTGTGCAACCCCATCCTACCGTGCAGGGGCCCCCAGGAGTGCCGCTCCTTCAGGAGCCTGGTTGGGAATACACAGGGCTATTGACTGATGCTTTGGAGCCATGTCACTCCCTGGTGACCATTGGGTGTCACTGGGGATACTCGCAGGCCATAGTTGTATGAAAAGGCATTTTAGCAACTCGTGGGACTCCACCCCATCCTCCCCCATTTCCTAAACAACTGCTCTCCTCAGACACTGTCACTGCCTGCTCCTCCTGCTCACTACTGTCTCTGCGAGTCCTCACTGAATCGGATGTTTTCCAGGCTGCTCTCTGAATTGGAGATTAGAAACGAAGGGCATCCCAAACTTTCAAATGCCCCAGGACTCAGAACACCCATGTGGTTCTGAATCCAAGGCCCCTTGAAGAGTCTCAGGACCAGAAATTAGGAGATTGAGTAAGATGGAAAACTTCTACCATCTCAAAATCTTACACCAGCTGTGCACAGAGTGAGCAGCCAGCACCCAGGAGAATGCCTTGGGAATCCAGCCAGGCAAAGGAAGGTCGCCTGCTAACCAAACCATACCAGTGGGGGGAGCAGGAGCAGCACAGATGACGAGCTGGGCTAACATCTCCCGGAGTCAGAGGGGCACCTGCAGAGGGGGTGCTCTAGAATGGGTGCCAGCAGCATGCCAGGCTCCTGATTCTGTACTCACGGCCTTCGATCTTGTTTCTGGCGCTGGTGAATCTCCGGCCTCCCACCTTCAGCATCTTTGCCAGAGTACAGGGCTCAGTAACCATCGGTGTCCCCAGAGTGTGGCTTCCTAACCAGCTCATGTTCTTCTGCTGCGGGAGGCCATGCTGTGGCTTGTACTGTGCCCGGTAGGGGATGCTCTGGCCCAGACCTGACAAGGTACCCAGCAGGGTGGGAATGAAGCCCTGGTTGCCCAGCATTTGGGCCCTGGCTGCAGGCTGCTGCAGGATCTGCTGTCCTAACTCCCGGACTGGACCTCCCAGGAGCGAGAGGGGGACGAGTGTCATTAAACTGTGTGTCTCCCGGTTCCCAAACACATCTTGAAGGAATCGAGGCTGGAAGAAAAGAAGAGGAACAACTTATGTTTTTCTTCCTGGGGGTCGTGGTTAGGGAGAGAAGGGCTGTCCTCCTCAGACTCCTAGACTTTAAGGTCAGAAGGGACCATTGTGATCATTTAGTCTGACTCCTGCACATCGCAGGCCACAGATCCTCCCCAGCCCACTCCTGTGACCGACCCATAACCTCTGGCTGAGACACTGAACTCCTCAAATCGTGATTTAAGGACTTTGTGATACAGAGAATCCACCATTTATTCCACTTTAAACCTGCAAGTGGCCTGTGCTCCATGCTGCAGAGGAAGGCAAAAAAATCCCAAAGTCTCTGCCAATCTGACCTGGGGAAAATTCCTTCCTGACCCCCCTATTAACCTGTTAGTGTTACCACCCTGAGAATCCTCCCTGCATTTGCACCCCATTTACACCACACCCTTGCAGTCAGAGATTCTAAGGCCAGAACCAGAATCAGACCATTGTGATCCTCTAGTCTCACCTCCTGTACAACACAGGCCAGAGAACCATACCCAGTGATCCTGCCTCCAGCTCATCACTTCTGGCTCAGCTAGAGTGGATCTGTTAGGAGACACCCACCCTGGATGTCAAAGCACCAAAAGATGGAGAATCCACCATGTCCCTTGGGAATTTGTTCCAATCGTTAATCAGCCTGACTGTTTAAAAAATGGATCTTATTTCTAATCCGTTTGTCTCACTTCAGCTTCCAGCCACTGCACCTTGCTCTGCATTAGTTTGCAGATTAAAAAGCTCTTTACTCAGAATCTTTGTTCCACGCAGCTACTTCTAGACTGTGATTGATTCACTTCTTAACCTTCACTTTGCTAAGCTGAATGAACTGAGCTTCTTCTGTCTCTCACCATAAGGCAGGTTTTCCAGCCCTCAAATCATTCTTGTAGGTCTTTTCTGAACCCTTTCTACTTTACCAGCCTCCTTTCTGAAGTGTGTCACAGCAAAGGATGGGACAGGATGCATCTGTCAATGCCACCGGAGGTGATGCCGAGCCCTGAGAAACTTCTCAGTCATTATGGGCACAGGAACAGATGTTGGGTCTCCAACATGACATATAACAGCCAAGCCCATGGCCATTTACAGCCATCACGACACTGCAGCCATGGAGACTGAATATCAGACTACTGGCTTGGCTCCCTCCTGGATTTTGGACCAAGCCTCTCTGCAGCTGCACAGCATGTTGCTTGTTTTGGAATTGACTAGACGCCACCAGCCGGCCCAAGAAAACCCAACAAGTCCCTCATTTAATTCGGATGTTCCCCAGTTCCAGATTCCATTGGAGCAGCCATTTGAAATGCCCAGAGGTCTGCTGCAGCACTGCCTGCTGACACACAGGAGTCCAGGAAATACGCTGGATAGAGCAACTGCATCTTTACTACAGCAAAGCTCTGGGCTTGATACTGGAGTGTAACACACACATCCAAAGTGACTTTGCAGTAACTTTGCAGGCAGAAGCTCTCGGCCATTTGGGGGACCTATTCTATGCTTAGAACAGTCTACTAATAATTCTTCTTAGCACATAGCATGGAGCTTTAGAAACCTGCAATGTGCCATGCACTGTGTGCTCTGTTACAATACGTTACAGATTGCTGTCACATTCCATGGGAGGGGCCATCCCCCAAACAGAATGCCAGGAAATTAGGGATGGGCATTTGCCATGGGGCAATTTTTAGTGAAGGACTTTTTTTTAGCCAAGGCTCCATTCAACCCCACTTCGCCAAAGAGCTCATTTTCCATAGGCCTCCCAGCTGTCAGACAGCTACTTGAGGTCACTTTTTTCAGCTAGTCAAAATGTGTTACTGAAATGGAGAAATAGCTCCTGCATCTAACAGTGATCTGATCTCTGTGGGATTTCTAATTGCCCAGCACTGCAGGAGCCACATCCTGAGAGATACGCCTTCTCTTGCTGCAGCTTGTTGGCATATGACCATTTGCATTATGACAGGGAGTGGAGCAGAAAATAATACTCATGACCAGAAATCTCCCCTGACAAAGTGAAACACGTGCAGTGACTCGAGGAGGGCTTCATGTTTGAAGCAGATAATCTGACTTCCCCAGAGCCTGATTTTTCCCTACAGATTAAAGTAATTTTTTTCATTGCAAAAGCCAGAAGGAGCATTCAACGGCCAATGCCCGGCCAGTGCCTACAGGAGCTCATGTGGGCAGTAATACTAACCACCCTGCGGGCTGTGAATGGAGCCCCTCACCACATCATGCACTTGATCAGTGCAAATACACTACATGTGCAATTAAAGTCTAACGAGTGACTAGATAGGCTAGTCTACACTACACAGGCTCTGCCTATTCAGCTATACCAGTAGATCCAAGCCAGCAGAGTATGTCAACAGAAGGAATTTTTATTCCACTGTAGAAAGACCACCTCTCCAAATGGCATTAGCTAAGCCAACAGAAGCACTTTTCTGTTGGCATAGCTGTGTCTACAATGGGTTTTTTTTTGCCAGCATAGCCTGTATGTAGGCTTTGTATGTTTTTTCACACCCTGGAATAGCTATGCCGACAAATTTAGTAGTGTCTGTAGCCCTGGCCTAGAACAATAGCCCATTCTTATTCCACAGAGCAGCTCTTGTGTTCACTAGGATTTTACCTCACGTTAGCTTACTGAAGAACACAGCTTTTTTCCCTAATGAAGACAAAGCCACAGATACCATATGTTGCAGAATACAGAGCTCAATCTTGAGCCAGGATAACAGGCTGCAATGAACACTAGGCCTGCTGTGTCCAAAGGCAGCGCTTCCATATTAAGAGGTCCCCTGTGATCTGTTCCAGGGGACTTTCCAGGCTGATGGGAACCCTCAGGTCAGGTGCCCACAAGACTCTCCTTTGGACTGTTGACATGCCCTTGAGGAATCACTTTTTGGCCCTTCTGAACCCAGGAAAAATGAAGGTAAAAACAGACCAACCCAGGGACCCAGCCCCAGCACTCATTCTCATTTAATCCAGCCAGAAGAACTTCTCCAGGCTAGCAATGCCAGTGCTCTCAGCTCCACCAGGAACATCACCTACTGCACTGGCCCTGGGACTGGCTCTGAGAAGTGCACCTTTACCTGGCTCTCGGAAATATTGATGTGAGGTCTGTGGACATCCACAGGCCTGGGCTCAGTTGTGTGGAGCAGCCGAGAGAGCTGATCCACAATGCCCAGACCCCGGATGAGGTTTTCACGCTGCAGAAGAGCCTTGATCCTCTCTACCTCCTCATCTTCCACTATTTCCTGGGGTTGCATGGAGTCAAACACCATCTGCTGCATCTAACGAAAGAAACACACCCCTGAGTTATCACAGGCCAGGGGCTGGGCCACACAGTAACATAGGCAGGAGAGTGACTGAGGCCAGACTATGTTGGGGTCAGAAACAGGGCCTGGGCCACACACTCCAGTGTGGAGCAGGAAGGCAATCCCGGCCAGAGACTCCAGCCAGTAGTGAGAGGGGTGGAGGGCCATAGACTCTCATGGGCTGGAGTTCCAAGCTCTCCCTAGCACAGGTGAGCAGCAGCAATACAAACTCCATGAAAACGAGCTCAATCCTTAGCCTGTACGGGAGATGTCAGTGCCCCAGCTCTCCTCCTGGTGCCCGATGCCTCCATGTGACTGGCCCCATGGGGCTGCACGCTGCATGAGAGCAGTGGTACCTTCCTGTCACAGGTCCTGGCACTGTTGTAGGTGATGCGGGTGGGAAGAGTTTTGGCCTTGTTGCAGATTCGGGATTTCTCCCCTGCCGACTCTCCCTGCAGGTTCTCCTTTCGCTCCTTTTTCTTCTTCCCAGTAGTAGCCTCTCGCTGCTCTTGCTTCAAGCGAATTTCCTCCAGCTGCTGCCTGGCAAGAAACAAGTCTTGGTCACTGTTGCTTCAGCATGGGATCTTGCACCAAGCTGTGCGGGCCTCAGTGGAGGGGACATACAGCCACAGCCAGGGGTTGCTATCAGGGGCAGGGTCCAGGAAGTAGAATGTGCTGGGAAATGGCCTTGGGACCTTAAAAGCTGTTACTACCCCAGTAAGGAAATGCCCTTGCACCAGGCTGTGCCACCTAGACAGGGTGGAGATGGACTTCACCAGGACATATACTTTAAACCACAATGGACTCTGGCATGTCTCCCTTCTGGATCCAGAGGCAGGGCAGAGATGTGGAGGACACAGTCCCTTCCCCATGGCAATGGAGCCAGTGTTCCTCCCCTAGGCTCTCACATCTCCCATGCTTTAGGCAGCAGCAGTGTTCCCAGCAGAGAGGCCAGAGATGAACTCTACACCACAGGGGCAATGTACCTGGCACACTCCTCTCTTGCCTTGGAAGCTACTGTCTCCTGGAAGAGGGAGCCACTGTGCTTGAAGAATGGCTCATACTTGTCTGTCCCGCATGCGGGGTAAATGCGCCGGTACCCTCCCAGGTGGGTGTTCTCATACTTCTCCGCTTGGGCCAGCCAGGCAGCTTGGCTGCTCTCTAACTGTTCGCGTCTGCAGTCAGAAAGCAAAGATGAAGACAGGAGGAGCCGTGGCAGACCCATCTCTGGAGATTATTGTACAGGCAGCAGGGTGGGACAAATTCCAGATACTGCCCTGTCCAGGAGGGAGTGGGAGTCTAGCTAGCATTTCTCCCCTTGCCCTCTCCATTTGGGGACCAGGTGTGCTGTCACTGCACCAAGCCAACATGCGCTCCACTTCGCTATCTTCTCCAGCTGGTAGTATAGGCAGAGCAGAGAGGCTCAGATCTCCCCTCACACCGGTTCCCAACTTTTCCGGTCAGTTCACAAGAGCGTGGCTGTCGCAGCTGGGCCTGCCACCTTTCCTTCAGCGG
>ML675644.1:23116329-23131747 GCA_007922155.1 Mesoclemmys tuberculata | reverse complement strand
TGACCGAAGCAGGCACAGCTGGATGGGAGAGGCAGCACACAGGGGGGCGGGGTGAGTCTAGAGGACCAGTAATCAAACACGGCCCAGGGCTGGGAACCTCAAATCCACGCCTCCTTCTCTGGGACGCTGACAGCCTGGCCCGTCTCCCCTGTTACAGGCAACAATGTTCTCAACAGTGCCACAGCCTCAGAACAGCTTTTGCCTTCTCACGTTTGTAACTCTGACCCCTGCTGTGCTGGCCTGTTCCCCCCAAAGGTCTGCAGCACTCCTCCTCGGGGGACAGCAGTACCTGGCTTCACGAGGTGGCTGGTGGGCCTGGAAGAGTCGCTCCTTCACCCGGCGCTTGTCCTCTTCCAGCACCTTCCTCTTGTCACAGGCTCGCAGGTTTATCAGGTTGATGGCATCACAGAGCAAAGCATCCTTCACCTCTCGGTCCAAGCGCGAGTCCGTGGTGAAACTGGGAGAGTGATTCACCTGCCAAGACAAATGGCTAGCCTAACATACACTCGTCTGCTGCCGGCAGAAATATCGCTGGCCTCCCACTCCTCACCCTTCAGGCGTATTCTCTCCTAGCATGGCAATAACAGTAAGCATCGTTCTGAGTGTGGCTGTGGCACAAAGTACAGTCTAATGATCAGCCAGGCTGCAAGTGTCACTTCCTGGCCTCTCCCTGGCCCCCAAGGGCACACACAGGTCACCCCCAGGTTCTGAATGGTGCTGCAGAGATCCAAGGAGCCCTATGACTCGGGAGTCCCTGCTACTACACCAGGCGCTGGGGAAGAAGTTTCCTTAGACCACATGGACCGTAGATTGCTTGGCTATTTGCCTCCAGGGCTCCTCATTTCATGGAGAGCTGCAGAGATTGCAGGTGGCAGCTTTAATGCAAACTAAAACTGGCTGCAGTGTGCCCCAGGCTTGGCCCTGCTTCTCTCCTTGATGGATGAAAGTCCACAACTGCTGTGCAAAGGGGAGGTTCCCAGGCCGCAGGAGGGGTTTCACTCACCTCTAGCAGCCAGGGTTTCAGTTTTCTGTCGAGCAGAATGTCAAAGCCCAGAATCTCAAAGCAGGCACAGCCAGTGATGTGGTTGGGGAAGCAGGTGCGGTAGTTGTGCTTCAGAACAGGGTGGGCTGCGATCAGGGTCTTTATAATGATGTCCTCAATGTCTTCCCAGAGTTCTGTGGTGTCGTAGCTGTTGTCCATCATCCAGGCATTCAAGGTGGACAGTTTCCTGTTTGGGAAACTGGTGGTGATGAGAGCTGCCCACACCCAGTGGCTCTGCAGCAGTAGGAAGCAATGCCACCACACTGCCTCCATGGGCCAGGCACTCCCCAGGCTACTGCTAAAGTGAGATAATGTGGGAAACTCAGGGGATGGAGCCCCCGTGCTGCTTTTTACAAGACAGCAAGCCTCACCGATATCCCAGGTACAGGGGCCACACTGAGAGGACAGGTCTGTGCTCAGACTTAACAAAGAGGCACTTGGACCAGGAGCCCAAGACACTGAAGCAGGTGACCCCCCCAAAGGCGAGCGCTCTCCCAGAGCAACCCGTACAGCATGCTGCCTTGCGGCAGGAAGTACACCAGCACCATCAGTGCAGCCTCCCAGCAGGAGGTGCCAGGCTGTGGCAAGATGGTACCTCTTACTGCCCATCATGTCGTCTCGGATGAAGTTTTCGTTGTGTTTGTTGATAGCGTAGTTGGTCAGGTGCATGCAGATATCATCCTGAGAGAGGACAACAGGAGACCTTCACTCTCAACCTCCGAGTGCCAGAGAGAGCTGACAGGCCCGACACCCAGCAGTGCTTAGCCCTCTATCTGGCAACCAATGCTCATCTCTTCCCCAGCACCATTCATCCCTCCCTTCACCACGGCCATTCTTTCACCCCAGGCCTATATTCTTCACCCCTCCACTCTAAGATGACTGATTTCAGGTCAGCATCAAAGCCCCATACAACCTATGAACACAGAGCCAGACCCTGCTGTGGCAGAAATCTGCTTGGTGCAGCAGCAGCCTGCTTTTGGATTCTCCACCTCAGCACAAATTAGAGCTGCATGGGGACTGCTGTCGTCTATGCCACTGGCAATGGCTTTCAAGGGCCCCTCTGCCAGCTGGAGACAACCAGAGCCATGTCCCTGCCGTATGCCAGTGAAGAGGGGTGGGAGATAGGAGCTGGACCTGGGTCTGGGCCCACTGGGGTCTACCCCACACAGGGGAATCGTCAGCAGAGGACTTGCAGGCAGTTTCTGCAAATGAAGCAGAGAAGAGAATCTGCCCCTTTTCTCATCCCAAACCAGAGCTCCCCCAAGACCCTCAGGTATGAGAGGGAAGGGGCCGTGTCCATATGAAGGGATGTGGCACAAATTAGCTAGAGACTTCCAAGCAGAGGCAGACCTCAAGATGAGAGCTTGCTAGTGGCGTTTTGGACCGACTCCACCTCTGGGTGCAGCCATGAAGGGACAAAGCTCAATGAGGAGATCAGCCACTTCTTTCTTCTCCCTTCCCCATCACCCTATTCTCTCCATCTCGTCTCCTGCCCTGTTGCTAGAGCTGCTACTGTGCTGCAGCTCTGAGAATCACCCTGCTCCATTCTTCCTGTGAAGCATGGGCAAAGCAGGGAGCAGAGCAGACCCAAGGGAATGGGGGCTGTCAGGGATGTGGGAGCAGCATGGCACAACATGGCCAGTAAATAGCCCACGTAGGATACGGGAGCTGGGGCAAACCCTCCTGAAATAACCGTCCTTGACGTGGAGCAAAAGGAAGGGGAAGAAGGGGAGAAGAGAGCACATGGAAGAGGAGGAGAAAAGAATGAGGAGTGGAACCCCACCAAGGCCCTGAATGCCAGTGGTCTGTGTGCCCTTAGGGTGACTGTGTGTTAATCCTATTGATGCTACGCCAGTTGCTTGGAAACGTCCCTTCTTTACCAGGTTGCTGCTGCTGGGCTCGATGTACCTCATGGTGGCAAACCGGGCCAGCCCTTCCTCGTAGACAAAAATCTTCAGGGGGTCACAGGATGTCACCAGGACATAGATACGCATGTCGAATTTAAAGCCATCAACAAGGAAGGGCTGTGAGACACAAGGAAGGAGTGAACGTGAGCTGAAGCAGCATTGCTAGCTTCTTGCTGGCTGCACAGGGCAGGTAACGCTGTCTGCATGGCTCGTGCCCCTGCATTCTCAACAGGGAAGGGCAAATGCTGACGGTAGCTGGGTATGGTTCTGCTGTGCGGTGGCAACTCTTATACTGCTGGCTGGGCTGTCCCAGGGAAGGCTCAGCAGTGGGGCATGGGACACAGGAAGGACACAGGAGGCCAGAAGCTCACACCAGTTTTCCAAGACATTACCTTGGCTATGTACTGCTGGCAGATCAGGTGTTCCCCATGTTTAATCTCCTTTGGGTTGCGGGTTATGAAGATGCCCCTCCCTTGGCAGCCACTGTCTGGCTTGCAGATATACGTCCTGTTTTTCCTCATGCGCCCATAGGCCTGGAAATCCCCATAGCTATGTAATGGAGAAGTGACAGTTAGAGCTGCAGGAAACACCAGCGTGCTGGGCCCGGGGGGGCTCAGCACTGCAGTGGCCGCGAGAAGAGCAGTCCCGCACCACACTGTTGAGTTCCCTTCCCAGGGCTGCACTGGGCTATTTCTGAAGTCCATTATTGGGCACTCTGTCCCATCATAGCCTGGGGAGAAAGCCCTCATGGTTCTACGGACTAATTGGCTAACAACTCTGCCTCTGCCACAGAGTGAGGGTAACGAACAGCAGCCGCTGCCTTGGCAGGACCCAGCAAGGTTTTAGCTCTGTTACTGTGGAGGGAGCAGGGGGAACCTGACCAACCCCTGGACACAAAGGAGGACGAAACAACTGACCACAATGGCGGCTTTCCTGCTGGCCTTCCTGGAAACATGAGGAAAATCCAGGTTTGCTGAACCAGACAGGGATGATTGTGAGAGGAGGGCAGAGACCCTGGCTAAGGTGCTCTAATCTGGGGCACAGAGTCAGCCTCCTACATTCAGATTTAGGCATCTAAATAGATGGCCTAATCTTCAACTGACTGGTTCCAATGGGAGCTGCTGGGTGCCTCGATTTTGAAAGTAAGGATGCTTATTTAGATGCCTAAATATGGACACAGGAGCCTGCTTGAGGCCCCACTGTGAACACCTTGTCCACAGGTTCTCAATCATTTATATGTTTTTAAAAAGGTAATTTCCTGGAAGCCCTCTCCCTGTGCACTGACGCGTCACCACATGCTGCTCTGATCCTTTCCAGCCCTCTCCTGGCTTGTGTGCTTAATCCCTGGAGGAGGAAGGCCCTGCCTACATTACAAAGGGCAAGGGCGCACGTGTGCTATGAAGGCAGCCAGCTGAGTCCATGGCAGTGGGAGTGCCTCACACCACTGTAGACCACCTCCCATCTAGCCCTCCTAGGCCAATAATGGGCCTCACACTCCACCTGTAAGCAAAGAGTCCTTCACACCACCCTGCAATGATCCCTCTAGCTGCCTGAGGGGAAATCCAACAGAATCATAGAAGGCACAGATAAAAAGAGACCTATTAGGCTCATCCCTCCGCCCACTAAGAGCCAGGGAAGGATTTCTCCTACAATCTATTTCCTGGGGCTTTGTCCAGTTTGGTTTTAAATCCCACTAGTGAGGGGTTCCCACTGCTTCCCTGAGGGGAAACCATGCCACAGCCTAACACAATGTAATTACATTCTGAGTTCTGTGAATCTATAAGTACAGAGCCACCATCTTGTTATATCCCACGCAAGGCCACTGAGGCCCAGGTCAGTAGCAGATCCTCTGGAAAGCACCTTCACCATGGAAACTAAGTTCAGTGGTTCCCACTGCCCTGACTTCCCTTCCCTGCAGAGTGTCCGCCTGTCCTGCTGCTGGCTGGCACTGCTCATCACTCACTCAGCAGGCAAGCACCAGGTGCGGGGGAAGATGCTGTATTCCTTGGGGAAGAGTTTGAGCATGCGGTTGAGGTTGCGGGCCAGCAAGTCCTTCCGGCAGATCTCCGTCATACCTGGGAAATGGTTGATTTTCTGAAACAAGAGGCAGCAGAAACGACGAGTCAGTGAAAGGAGCAGAAGCGACAACCCTTAAGAGCCAGGGTGAGTCAGTTCAGGGAGAAAAACAAGGGGAACAGAGACAGGAAAACAGCTGTGCTGCAGGGGTCACTCTGAGACCCATCAGTGTGTGATGTGTTCACTCCTCCTTCTCACACCTGCAGCTTCCCCTCTTGAAGAGCATCATGATTCCAGGGAGAACCATCTGACTGAATAAGGAGTCAGTATCAAAGGGGGTGCCAGCTCTCCTTCAACCTGGGGCTGATGGCACCACCTCTGGGGTACTGACAGGGCAAACGCTTGGGGTGCTGATGGCATCACACCCTGCCGGGTACAGACACGGACAGGCTGTGGGGATTGTCCCACAGGTAACAGAAGAGTAGCACCAATGCTGACTTTGGACACTCCAATGCACCACATGACATCCCATCACCGCCACCCTGTCTAGTCCTCCTTGCCTGAGATCTTCTCACTGGTGGCCTGTCCATGGAGGGGACTTTACCTGAAACCTCTTCATTTCCATGACACGCTCCAGAGAGACCGAGCAGTCGGTCCAGTAGACTGTCCACTCCTCATCCTCCCCCACTTCTTTTAGGCCACAGCGTCGGGCAGCCCGCCGCACTGCAGCAAAACAAGCACATGACAAGAGGTGCCTCCAAGCTGGACATGGAGCAGATGCCCCAGGAATTCACAAATCTCTCAGCTGAAGTAGATGGGAACAGGCGAGTGAGGGAAGGCACACTTCAGGACTTGCAGCCACACCTCCAAAGGAAGCAGTTGGTGCGGCCCTTGGGAATGCAGCAGGAACATATCCCTTCCTTAGCTGAACTGGCCACTGGATCTCACTGCTGGACTAATGAAATATGGCAACCCTAGCACTGATCTCAGGAAGGAGGCAGAGGCCTGGCACCGGATCTTTGGATCCAGTTCACTTATGAAATGATTTTGGCTCCAATGCATCTCATACTGTCACCCCCCCTCTCTAGCTTCTTACCAGGTGCCCATCATCATAGTATTTGGGCACCTCTCTGAGGTGAGTTATTTAGTGTCCATCATTCCATCTAGAAACTCTGTGCTCTCTCCACAGCAGAGGATACTGTAACCTTCAGTTCAGCAATAGTGCTCCATAACATGGATCTTGTGTATGGCTGGCATTAACCAATAACTGCCAGCCCCCACCTTGACAGAAGTGCTGTAATCTGCATTCTAGCACCACCCCTCCCACAGACAGGAGTAAAGTGACCGTTCTAAGTTCATTACCGGAGGCCCGAGCTGGAAGGGATGGACCCCCTGCACAGATCCCACCCGGGCTAGTCACATATGAAAATCACTGTCTTCCCAGGGCTGCTCAGGATCCTACTGTAAGTGAAATGAGTCATAGTTCTCAGAGCAAAAGTCTAAACACCGCCAATCTCTGCATCACAATGGGCACTAACTGAGCCCCAGCTAGCAATCTCAGTAGAGAACGTGCTATGGAGACTGACTCCCCTCGCAGCCCTAGCGGGATAGGCCTCTCTAGGTCAGATGTGAGACACAATGGCAGGGGCAGTATGGATGGGAAGCTCTCAGTGCTGCACCCACTAAGTGCAAAGAGAGATTCAGCCCAAAGGCACCTTTCACCAGGGCAAAAGTCACTTCCAAAATAGCAATAAATAAATTAAAGCCCTTGCACAGCCAAAACCCAGTGCTAAGAGCATTCACCAGGTGTGGGGACTCTGCAGCACTTGCCACAGTGAGAAATGGTCTAAAAAGGAGCCCTGGGTTGCCTTTGACTCACCGCTCTCATACTTGCAGTTGGTCAAGTTGATAGACAGCAGCCTGGAATGGAGAGACAGGAGAAAGCAATGTCTCAGTGCAGACATGCCCGGTCACCAGAGTGGGCAGGCTCCAAGGAGCTATTCCTAGCCAGCTTTATTGAAAGGACCCACCCTTTGTCCCTTTATTGAGGGCAGCCCCTGTGCTACAGTTAGATGGCAGCTAGGGTGACCAGATGTCCGCATTTTATAGGGACAGTCCCAATATTTGGGGCTTTTTCTTATATAGGCGCCTATTCCTCCCCCGGTCTCGATTTTTCACACTTGCTATCTGGTCACCCTAATGGCAGCTTCCAGGACAGCTAGGATGACAAGACTAAAGAAACATTTCTCAGACTTTGTTTTGCTTTTTGTCTTGCGAATTCTTGATCCCCGAGACTTGATGTCATCACAGTCTGAGCTTCTCTGCTTGCTATGTGGATTTGGTTTTGCATACACAGCGACTTGTGCAGCCTTGGTGACCTAACTATGTCTGTCTGTGCAGAGACACTCAGCAAATCTCCTCAGGTCCTAGCACGGAGCAGACAGGGAATGCCACAAGGAGTGGAAGGCGGTTCCCATTTGGAACTGTAGGGTGAAAAGTCCACATTGGAGGAGCCTGAGTAACTCAAGATTCCTTCTCTGATTTTGAATGTCACCCTAAGATCGCAATGGGTTTCAGGCCCTGAAATATCATTCTAATTTGCTTCTGCTGGTTTCCAAAGGGTGTTTGATAGAATGTGGCTGAGACCTGGCACACACATTCTCCCTGGCCACTACTCACTAATTGCTTCTGTTTTGCACATGAATAAACAAGCTAACTGAACATTTCTAACAATAAGGGATTATATGTGTTTCTCCCTTTGCATCTGAGGGCAATTATAGAATAAATTAGATTAAAAGTGTTCCCTGATGCCCCAGTGGCAATACCAAAACTTTGCCCAGGGCAGGCCCGATTTTCAGAACTGCATGTGCAAAAACTCATTGGCATAATTCATGGGCACCAGTTGTCAATCATCCAGGTAACTGGTCAGTTATACGTACACTTCCTGCAATTGTGTACATAATTTTTGCAAACTGGCTTTCGAGGTGCATAAGATAGAGCAGATTGCAACTGCCCTCATCTTCAGGTTAGAGATGCAGCCATATGGTTGACAGGTCACAGAATGCAAGGTCCATCCAGATCTGACTAGATGGGAACCCAATGTGATGGATGTGCAAAGGAGGAAACTATAATTCCCATGAGCCCCACCCCAACTGCACTTCCCTTTCCCCTAGTCAAGTCCTGAACTAGGACATGGCCAGGCAGGCTCTAATAGGATGGGAGCTGCACGGCAGCAGGAGAGAAGCTGCAGACTCTGTGGACAGAGACACACGGACAGGCTGTGATTGCCAGATGCTACAGCTGTGTGCAGGTCTGTCTGGTATTGGTGAGGGACAGCAGCTGGGCAGGTGTCAGGGCACTGGGGCTCCAATCAGAGCCACTAACTGGGCCTGGCTTGGAACCCTTTGAGCTCCTATGTGCTGGAACAGAGACTGGATTCTAAAGGGTTCCCCCAAGCATTAACCCTGAATCAGAGAAATGTCGGGCTGGACAGAATCTCAGCCAACTAGCCCAGCCCTCTGCGCTGAGGCAGTGCCAAGCAAACCTAGAGCATCCCTGACAGGGGTTTGTCCAACCGGGTCTTAAAAACCTCCAGTGACAGGGATTCCACAAGCGCTTTGGAAAGCCTGCTCCAAAGCCTAACTGCCCTTAGAGTTACAAAGTTTTTTCTAATATGTAACCTAAATCTCCCTTGCTGCAGATTAAGCCCATCGTTTCATATTCTACTTCCAGTGGCCATGGAGAACGGATCCTCGCTCTCTTTATAACAGTCCTTTACACAACTGAAGACTGTTATCAGAGCCCCCTCAGTCTTCTTTTCTCCAGACTAAACATATTTGTTTTTAGCCTTTCCTCATAGGTCAGGTTTTCTAGACCTTTTATCATTTTGATTGCTCTCCCGTGAACTCTCCAATTTGTGTACATTTTCCCAAATGTTTGGTGCCCATAATTGGACACAGTATTCCAGCTGAAGCCTCAACGGTGCAGAGCAGAGATGAACTACCATGAACTAACTGCTGCACACAATTACAGTATGACAGTAAGATACAGAAGGAAGAGTCTTGTCTCCTGACTGGACAGCCCCAGGAGCCCAAACAAGAACCATGACCAACACTGTGCACTCGAACTGTTCAAGGCTCTGTAGCTGGGGTATCTGCAAACTTTCCCTTTCCTGCCAGCCCTAGTAAAATGCCCTGTCACGTTAGCCATGTGTCTGAGTGGTTATTGGGACCACCAGGGCTTGTGCCTACATGGCCCAGATGCTAGGTTGTGGTGCACTCCTGGTAGCCAAGGGGCTTGGGACACTGAGCAGCCACAATAATTACAGCCAAAAAGGTCATTCCCCATTCCCCAGCACGTCAGGTGGAATCAGAGCAAAGGGGTAGCTCCTGGATACAAGTCCTCATATGCTGCACTCCACCTTGGCCTTTAAGTGCCCCTGAAACAGATGGTAAAAAAGAACTCAATGGACAGCTGGCCACACAGACTTTGCTGGCTCCTTGTGTCTGATGGGACAGCGAGGTCTACTAGGCCTCAGTGACAGCTGGGGAACACAAGGAAGTAGAAGGCAGAGGACGGTGGCGAGGAAACTCACCTGTGTTTTCTCTTTTTCTTTCTTGGCGTGGTCTCTGCTTCAAAGTCTTCCGTCATTTGTTCCTCCAGATCGATCAGCGAGACAGTCGGCAGGAGATCATTTTTTCTACCTGACAGGAGTCCACTCTTGTGCCCTAGATGTGTGTCCTCTGCCTTGAAAGCTCCGTCCTGAGGGGTGCCATCCCGAGGCACAGCTTTACTTCCTCCATCCAGTCTCCTAATTTGTTCATATGCAGACTCTTCTTCCTCCTCTTCCTCCTCATCATCAGTATCATTCTCTGATTCGCTGCTGTCATTGGCATTCATCTTCATTCTGTTCAGCACTCTTACAAGTTATACATGAAGGAATTAATCAGTAAGGGATGCGTGAGGCAGCCTCCCTTGCACCAGCCTAAACTACCAGCACCAGCTAATCCCACAGCGTCCCAGCCGCAGCCAAGGGCCAGGCATAGGACCTGTTAGAACTTGCTTTTCTCTGATACCTGCTGCCCTTTTCTCCTGGCCTCCCCTTGGCAATGTGACCCACGGAGTCAGCCTTACCTCCCTCTGCCTGTTTCCCAGCCCAGCCCAGCCTTCCATCCTCAGAGGCTGCTCCTTTGCCTTTCCTTCCCCTCTTGCCAGGTTAGAGAGATCACATGAGCTAACTGTTCACACCAAAGATCTGATCTCAGGTCAGGTTGGACTCTTGAAGAAATGATTTCAGGAGCTTTCCCTGGGGCTACTGGAAAGGAAGGCCTGCCTGCCATCTAATAAGCAGCCCCAGGAGGCCTTTCTAGCTCCAAAACTCCAAGCTCCCGCATCTCCAAAATACCCGAGACTTGACTGTCTTCCCTTTCCACAGAAACTAGTGTGTGTAGGCAGTGTACAGAGCAGAGGGCAAACCTGTATGCTGTGTCACCGTTACACTGTTTGATTGCCACACACAAACTGACAGGCTTAGCGTCGCATGACCTAAAGTTTTCCCCCTTCCCCCCTTGCCCTCCCAGTTAACAGGTTTTGGTGTGATAAATTTCCAGTGCAAACATCTGCTCCAGCCAGTCCATTCTTCTACGTCTTCCATGGCGCCACACTTGCACTCACCCCCTGGATGACGGATGTGTCTGCCCACACCCACTTGCTCCTTGCTGTCCCTTTTTAAGGGCTTTTCTAAAGAACCCAAGAAGTCATCTAAGCGCGATGGGAACGTGTTACGCCAGGGAGCTGCAGTCTGGACCAGCCACATAAGCGAGTCCCAGCCCCAGGCGCCATTCAAGTCCGAGATCGTTGGCATTATTTACATGGGGAGAGAAGACCCTTGGTAATGACCAGCAATGCCGAGGAGGCCAGCCTGGGCGCTCCCCGTCCAGTGACCCGTGCACGAGCACACAGCCGGCCGGAGCGCGGCGGGCACGCGAGGCAGCAGAAACCTAGAGGAGACTGGGGCGGGGCCCGCTGCCGCAGCTCCCCCGGTCAGAAAACTGGCCGCTGCTGGCTGGCAGGCAGCGCCTCCGTGCCTGGCTGGGGAACGGCCACCAAACCGGGCGGGAGGGCGGGCGGGCCGGCTTCCCCTGGCAGCACGCGGGGCCCAGGCCGCTACTCGCCACGAGGGCCCAGCAGCTGAGAGGCCCGGGGCGGGGCGCACGGCCAGCTCTAACGGCCGGGCCGGGCCGGGCACCGCCGCCCCCGGAAAGCTGGCTCCTGCAAGGCCCCGCCTGGCCCCGGCCCCATCCCCATCCCCCCGGCCGGGGCCCGCCCAAGGCTCCTTCCCCCGCCCCGCCCCGCCCCGCCCCGGTTACCAGGCCGCCTTGCCCCGCACCCGGGCGGGGGCAGGGCCCCGGGGCAACAGCTGCAGCCGCGCCTCCTCTGGCTCCCGCAGGCCCTGACGCTGTCTCCATGGCGACGAAAGGGGACCCAAGCGATGGGGGCGGGGTCAGAACACAGGCCGCTCCCCGACACGCGAAGTCATAGAGACGGGGCCACCGGCTAGAGCCGCCCGGAGGGTGGCGCCGGGCCGAAGCGTCGCACGCGACGCGGCAACCTTAAGCGGAAATCAAGGCCAACAGCAGCGGAGACGGAGGAAAACTGGCCCAACCAGGTGCCCGGAGCAAAGATGGCCGACCTGCATTTCCGGTCCCTGTTCCCTGAACAAAGATGGTAGATTTCTACATTTCCGGTTGCGGGAGCGGACGTGGAAAGGCGGAAGGACCCCAAGTCCCGACTTGGCACCGCCCCTGGTCACGTGCCCGGCAGGCTGGCTTGGCTCCGATGGGCTTCCAGAGAGGGAGAACTGGCCTTTGATTGGCTGAAGCAATGGGGCGGGGCCTTCTCCCATGCCGACTTGCGCAGCGCCTAAGGGCGGAACTGAAACTGCCCCGCCCCCCCGGGCAGCGCCGTGTTGGCCTGTCCCCACTTCCCCCCCCCCCCGCCCGCCGTGCGCGCGCAGCAGCAGGGAGCCGGCAGCACCGCGCTGCGGGCGCGACCCCCAGCCCCGCCGGGACCCCTGCAAGACCCGGCCCCCCGAGACCCTGCCCCGAGCCGCCCCGGGACCCTGCCCCCCGCCGCCCCGGGACCCTGCCCCCCTGCCCCGAGCCGCCCCCCGTGCTGGGTCCCAGCCCCTGCTGCTCGGAGCCCCCCGGCCCCTGACAGCCTGCGACACCCCCGCCCGGCCCAGCCCCCCGGGACAGTCCGCTTTGTCCCGGGCCGCCGAGTCCGACCCGCAAAGCGGCGGGGCCTGTGGCGCTTCGCCCCACGTTTAATTTCGGCAGGCAGCCGCGACCCTGGGCTGCGAGGCGCTGCCGGCAGCCATTGGCCTGGCTCGTCCTCAAAGTGCGGCCGGACTCGCGTTGTCTCCTGGTGCCTCGGCGTCCCCGCGGGCGGCCGTTACCCGCGTGGAAGGGAACCGGGCGCCCAGGCCAGGCGGCAGGGCGGGGGGCTGCTGGGCTGCAGTGGAGGCAACGGGCGGTCTCGGCCGGGCGATCGAGCTGGGCCATGTTTAAGGTGCCCTGTGGCGTTTCAGCGCCGGACTAAAGTGACAAACTGAGTGGTCGGTGCAGGGAGCGGCAGGAATACACAGGGATACCTGCACGACTACACAGGCCCTTTGTACACAGGCAGATTTGTGACCAAAGTGGCCTTTTAACACATGCTATTGCAAAGAGCAGAGAGGCAGTTGCCTGATGCCATATTTCTGAAGGTGCGGTTTGTTGGCTGTATTCACCACCAGTAAGACATCCAATCGTTAACTAGACCAGGAACTTTGGTGTCACACTCCAGCTTTATCTCCCACTCCAGAGCCCCACCACAACTCACATAGGGCAAGTCAGTTTAAGGACAAAGCCCACCAAAGCGATCTGTTCTTTCCTTTCCTGCAGATTAAGGTACAACAGGCAGCAAATATCCCAGAGGATCCAGTCTGAAGTGCCCATAGGGTCAGCAGCAGTTGTCCAAACAGTAAGGCTGCCTCCATGTTGGATCCTGGAGGCAAATCCAGAGTCACTCCCTGTTCCCCAACTGCCCCAATCAACAATTCTCCAGCAGTTACCAAATACATAAGGATGAGACTTGAAATCAGAAGGCGTGACACCTTGTGCAATGTGGAGGGGACAGGTCCCTTGTGGTTACTCTGTGAGATGTGTCACCAGCTGACCTCGGAGCTGTGACAGCTGCAGCTCAGGGAGGAGGTATGTCTGGATGATGTCAATGGCTGATGTCTCCGTGAGGTTCTGGAAGTCCTGAGCAGTTTTGATGGGTAAGTGCCCAGCCAGCTCACAAAGTGCCACATTAAATGCAGCTTCCTCTTTGGTCCCAAAGCAAGACCTCCTGGCCCAGATGACCACCCGGATTCCAGAATGGGCCTCTGCGTGGGTTGGCTCCCCAGGAGCAGTTCCCCGAGTCACAAACACATTGTGTGCAATCTCTTTATCCACCAGGTAGTCAGTGACTCGGCAGATGTTGTGCGCCAGGGTCCCAAGATCACCCCCGTCACTGTAAAACAGGAAGCCCGGCGCCGGGACACCCTGCAGGAAGTGGAAGTTCAGTGTGGGGCACAAGGGTTCACCTGGGGCAGTCTCAATTAGGAGCTCCCAATCCAGGTAAAACCCATGCAGGTGCAAGTGATTGACTGAGGCAAAGGCTCCCAGGCTGTTAAACCCGACACGGAAGCCTGGGTGGGCACTGAGAAGTACAGATTCCAGCCCGAACTGGAGCAGCTCCTGGGTGAGAATCTGAGGCAGGCAGAGAGCAGGGTCTGGAATAAAAAGCACATGCCCAAACTCCAAGGGGCTGACATTAATCACCACGAGGACATAGTCAGGTGTCCCTGGGAGTCTGGGCTCTGAGGGATCCCCCTGGCTCTGAAAGCATCCCCTGGTGGGAGTGCAAGGAATAGGGCCCCTGGTCATACGGAAGAGGATTTCCCCAGGCTTGATCTTATTGAAGTGGAATTGCTGAGGGTCGAATCTCTGCCTTACACTCTGGATGTCTTGTGGTCTCCTCCTCTCCAGACCTCTCTGGATGTTCAGTTGGGCCACAAACCGGACATTCCCAGGCATGATACGGGTCTGCAGCTCCCCCAGGTGATATCTGAACAAACCCAGCTTCATCCTCTCCTCCCAGCCTGACTGCAAAGCTCTGTCAAAGCGAGACAAGGGGCGGCTTACTGGCCCCTCTGACCTGCTTCTCCACCACCCAACCCCACGCAGAACGAAATCCTCTTCACCATAAACAAAGTCCTCCAAGCAGGACATGGCAGGGCACGGCAAACCCCGAGTACCCTGGAGCACGTGGCTGGCACCCAGAGACACCGCCATGTTAGATGAGCAGCAAGCAGCACTTGCTCAGGGCTCCCCTGCAGGTTACATCTCCAGCTGATCTGAAACAGACAATGAAATAACCAGGGGCCGCTATGGGCCAACCTCCTTTATAAAGAGCGTCCCTCCCACCTGAGAAAGCCTGCCCTGCTCCTTTCCCCATGAGATACAAAAGCTAGAGCAGCTGCCAAGCACTGGCTTGGGTTTCTCACTCTCCTCCCACCCCTGCCCCGCAGATTGCCCAGGGAGAAGTGGGGGCAGGATGGACACCATCACAGAGCTCCTCCTGGAGTGAGCCTCCCAGAAAGAGGCTGTACAACTCTAGCTGAGCCTGGAGATAGTGGCCACCTCCACTCCTCTCCCCTGGCCAGTTGGCCACACGCTTCTCAGCCATGCTGGGGGGGGGCTCTCCTATGCCTCAGGCATGAGTTTCATGAGCCTGCCTGACGCTGAGGCTTCTTCCCAGTGTTGCAAGGAAGAGAGGAACAGACCCCCAAGACCCAAACGGCTAGGGAATGAAGCCCAGACAGACCGAGGGGCTCACCCAGCCTGAATTGAGCATGCTGCAGAGTTCCTCCCTCGTCCCAAAGCCACCGTCTCTAACCTGACCTGGGAGCACCTTGGCCACTTCCCTGGGGGCTCTTCTATGTTCTGCAGTGGCCAGCCTCCGCTTTTCCTGCATGTTCCTCCTAGTGCCCGTCTTCTGAGATGGCAGCTAGTTCCCTGAACAAACCCAGGCCGCCAGGTGCTGCGGGCCGCTGTGCACGCGGCGCCCGCCCGCACCGGACCCAACAGCAGCCCGCTAATCCCAGCCTGGGGCCCAAAGCGCCGCAGGCCACGCTGCTTCGGCCCGTTTCTCGGTCCGCCAGCGCCTGTGCGGAGGGCGGCGGGAGCCCCGCGCCCGGCCGCGAAGGAGGGCGGTGCGGTGCACCCGGCTGCACGCGCTCCCGCCGCCGGAGAGCCCGGCACTCACCCGGCTGGGCCGGCCTCCTCTCGCGGCGCCGAGCCGCTGCCGGCCGCGCTTCTCGAACAGCGAGCGGCCGCCCCGGCTGCAGCCCGGCCGCGCCCCGCAC
>ML675644.1:23092367-23115929 GCA_007922155.1 Mesoclemmys tuberculata | reverse complement strand
CGGCTCGTTACGCAGGGGCGTCGCCACGGCCTGTGACGGGCGCGGGCGGAGCAGGGAGCAGGAAGCGGGCGGGCTGCGCGAGTGGGGCCGGGGCCGCCATGGGGGGCTCGGCCAGCAGCCAGCTGCCGCGGGACCTGCTCAGCGAGTACCAGGTACCGGCCCCGCCGGGCTGGGTCTGCTTGGCGTTTGCAGCCCGGGGTGCCCCTTCCCTTCCTTGCCCCCCAGCTCCTGAGGCTGTGGGGCCTGGCCCGGCCGGGCAGATGCTCCTGGCCCCGGGGGGTCCCGAGACCCCCGGTCTGAGCGCCCGGAGCCGCGCGCGGCAGCTCGGGGGTAACTGGCCTTTTCTCTTCGCAGGAGCTGACCTTCCTGACCAAGCAGGAGATCTTGCTGTAAGCGCCCCCGGGCTGCTCCGGGGCTGTGCCGAGCGTGGCGAGGGCAGCAGCCGGGCGAGCCCCCAGCCCACACGGGGAGGGCAGCAGCCGGGCGAGCCCCCAGCCCACACGGGGAGGGCAGCAGCCGGGCTCCAGGGTGCATCACTTCTTTAGAGGCCAGGTCTCAGCTAGCTCACCTGCGGGGCCTGCCTGGCGCTAGTGCAAGGGGGACGGAGAGGCTGTCTGATTCGAGCAGTGCTGCCTTGCTGCACCCAGCATCGTGGCCGCTGCTCCCCGGGAGCCTGGGCGGTAGCATGGCCCTGGGGTCAGCGTCCCCTAAGCTGCCTGCCCGCTGCTCTGCGTTTCCCTTGCCAGCGCGCCCTGCCCTCCCCACCCCACCCCGGGAGTTCAAGTGGCAGTGCAGGGGCACTTCATTCATCGGCTCTGACTTGCTGGAGACTGCTGCCCTGCACCCTGAGGTGGGCATGGGAGCATGCGTCCCCACCCGGTGCCTGCAGAGGGAGGGGATGTGGCAATGGGCCTGTGGTGCTTCCCTTCTGAACTGGAGCCTCTCCCTGCTCGTGCTGTCCCTCAGGGCGTTCCCAGGGCACTTTGAGCCCAGCCTTCTGTGCGATGGACTTTGCTTCAGGGTGTGGTGGCTATTGCTCTCTGCAGTGTCTCTGCAGGTTTTACTGGCTGCACTGACAAGTTGCTGGAGGCGAAGCAGGAAAAATAAGGTCTCCAGGCTAGGCAATGTCTCAGGCTCTGCCCCTTGTGCCATGACGCTGTGGCTGCTGGGTGCAAGAGGCCATGGGCTCTGCACAGGGCCTCGCCTAATGCTGCTTTGGTGCCTGTGAAGCTGTTGGCACAAGCCTGGATGCCAGGGGCATGCTGGCGCAGAGCGTGTAACGCACCGTGTGCTGCCCGCCACATGCAGCTGCTCCTGAAGGGTCCTGCATGGGAGTCATGTGGAGATGGTCAGGGCTGCTACCTGCTCTCGTCACTTGTGACACCCACCCAGCTCGGTAACCTCTGCAGCCGGCCTCAGAGGTGGGTGCGGAGGAAGGCACAGCAGCCTGGCCTGGGCTAAAGCGCGAGTGCCCCGCTAGGAGCTGGCTCATGAGCTGGCCTGAAGGGGAATGACTGGCTCTCGCTGTCCATCCTCCCACTCCCCTGCTGTGTTGCTTCTGGTGCAGCACGGGGAGTGTGCTCGGGGTGACGGGGCAGCTCTTGGGCAGACCCACCCCTCCACGCCACAGGGCCCCGCAGCTGAGCGCAGCAGGCCTGTGTCCCAGGCTGTCAGCAGCTCGACCCTGCTCTAATTGTTCTTCTCTCTCAAAGCGCCCACAAGAGATTCAGTGAGCTGCTGCCGAAGGAGCAGAGGGAGAGCATCCTGCTGACAAGAGTCCCCAAGAGCAAGATCCTCACGCTGCCTGAACTGAGGGTACGTGCACACCCCCTGCTGCTTGGCCCCCTCCCCCGTGACCCGGCCCTAGGAGGAGCCAGGTCAGTTGCACCCATCTCTTGGTGCTGGGCCAAGCCATGGCTGCTGCCTGGCGGGCAGCTCCTGGTTTGCTGCCCTGCGTTTGGAGTGTGCTGTGCCCCTTCCCCCACCCGGCTGAGAGGTGTCCATCAGCGTTGTGTCCTGCGGCTCCAGGCCTTGTGCCCCTGGCAGGGGTTGGCCAGCACGCCCTGAAGTCTTACATGAAGTTCTGCACGGTCTCCACCCACTCATAGTTTTTAAGGCTGGGAGGGACCACTGGGATCATCTTCCTGCCCCCTCTGCGACCTGCGCTGAGCCCCGTGGCTTGCAGCAGAACTGCCCCTGTCCCACTGGTGGTTCCCCCTATGTTGGCAGGCAAACCCGTTCCAGCACCGCATCTGCCGTGTCTTCTCTACCTCGGCGCATGGGGATGGCGACATGTCCTTCGAAGACTTCCTCGACATGCTGAGCGTCTTCAGCGACTCCGCCACTTCGGAGATCAAATCCCACTACGCCTTCCGCATCTTCGGTAGAGATCAGCCAGGCCTGGCGGTGAATGCTCCGCTCCGCTTGCTCTGTGCAGCGGGGTCCCTGGGGGCTGCTGTTTCCAGGAGGGGTCACTTTAGGAGCCTACTGGTCAAACGTATTGTGTGTGTGGCTTTGCCAAGCTGCAGCCTGAAGTGCTTGGGGCAGGTTGTGATGTCAGCCAGCCCTACCTAGCTAAGGGGTCTAGTGCGGAGGCTGCAAGGCCTCCAGGGCAAACCCGAAGCCAAGCCGAGAACCCCCTCTCTGGGAACACTCGTGCTTGTGAATCTCCTGTGTTGCTAGGCCATTGCCCTGGAAACAGGATCTGCTGGGCAAGTGCCTCTGAACCTAACCTGGACCTTTCCTCTTTATAGATTTTGACGATGATGGGACCCTGGACAGAAAGGATCTGGAGAAGCTGGTGAACTGCCTGACAGGGGAAGGAGACGAGACCAGGCTGAGTGAATCCGAGATGGACCAGCTGATCCAGAACGTGAGTGTAACAAGCCCTGCATCTGCTGGGTCTGGGCCGGGGGCTCAAAGGATCTGCTCGTGTGCCCTGCTCACGCCGGCTCTCCCTGTCCCAACAGATCCTGGAGGAGTCTGATATTGACAAAGACGGGACCATTAACCTCTCTGAGTTCCAGCATGTCATTTCCCGGTCACCAGACTTCGCCAGGTACCTCTATCTCTGCTGCCTGCCACAGGGTCTGACTGAAGAAAACCCAGCGCTTGCTGCACAGGGAAAGCTAGCCAAGGGATTTGCTCAGGGTGGGCACAGATCTCCTAGTTGGGAACCAGCAGAGTTAACAGCACAGGTGAAGCAGGGAGCTGCTTTAAAAAGTCTATTCAGGAACGAATCCTTTGCCCAGCTGTAGCCCGCTCCACTGGGGCTGACAATGCTCGGGGGAACACATTCGAAAGCACCAGAGTCACTGTTCAATGGGGCTTTGGTTCCTGAGCCACTTCAGTGCTTCAGAACGTGACCCCTTCCTCATGAGTTGTACCGTGGCAGCGCCCACCTGCTCCACGTGCTTGCGGCTGGTCTCAAGCCCCTTGTGCCAGGTGCTGTACGTTAGCATGGAGCCAGCGCTTGTCCCAGGAAGGTCTCCGACGGAGCGAGGCTGTTCCCTCCATATTGTATGGGAAGGGAGTGGCTCGCCTGTCTCACGGGAAGGCTGTAGCAGAGCTGGGAATAGAATCCTTGGCTCCAAATCCCCAGCCAGTATTTTTGCCACGAGCTTGTCCTCCTTGCTTCCCCAATGTTAGCGAGCCGGGGCTAGGCTGCTGTGGGGGCAGTCTCCTTCCGTGAGGGGATGGAGAGACAGGCCTTTACTGCCCCGGTCACACAGTGGCAGCAGGAGAACCCAGCTCTCCTGTCTTCTGGGCCTGAGCCTCACGCCTCAGAGTGTGCTTCCTGCCCCCATTCCAGGGGTCACGTGCCCCCTTCCTGGGCTGCTCCGTTCCTCGAGCTTGTTTTGTGACCGTGCTGGGGACCTCCAGGACATACCCACCTCCAGCCATCATGTCTTTTAAACCCGAGCTGGATTCCGCCCCAGCCCCCTCAGAGCTCCCTACACGCCATGCTGCATACAGCCCTTCCCCAGCCAGCAGAGCGCTGCCTTGCCACAGCAGGCACTGTGTGGCGGGAGATGGTGCTCGGCCCTCGAGTAGCTCCCTGGGGCAGAGTCAGAACGTAAGGACAGGCTGGTCGCTGTGTCTCTTTCAGTTCCTTCAAGATCGTGCTGTGATGGCACCGCAGACCTTCCAGCAGCGGCGTCCTGTAGCTGGCTGTGCCTCTCCCCTTCCTAGCCTGCTGCACCGTCCCTGCGCACTGGCTGGACCCTTCTCCTCCTAGCAAAGAGATGCAATGTAGTGGCGACTCCAGAGTCTTCCAAGGAGTGCAGTGTCTTGGAGCGCTCCCTTACAGTGCCTTAGCAGGGCTTGACGAGGCCAGGCCTCTCCTGCCCAGCCTGTTGTGCCTTCTGTGCTCTTCTCAGGCCGTCCTGTCATGCAGCTGCCCTTGTGCTTCATACAAATTCCTGGCCCACGGCACCTGTGGGTCCCAGCCTGTCAAGCCATACCTGGAGCAGAGCACAGGCTGCTGGGCTCGAGGTGGAACAAAGCAGGCTGGGACCGCTAGTCTCCTGGCTCATCTTTTCATTTGCTTACTCCTATGCAAACTAGGTGCAGGCCTCTGGGCTGGAGAGGGGGGTCTGGGGGGCCCTGCAATAATCCAGAGCTCAACCTCCTCAGCCTCACTTTGTGCCTTCCTCGAGTGGCGGGGGAGCTGGGACTCCAGAAAGGACCCCAGAGGATGCAGAGGGCCGGGCTGGCCTGGGATCCAGCAAAACCCCTTCCTTTCACTATGCAATAATGGACCCGGCACTTTAAAATGGTGCAGCTCAGCAGCCTGCTCCGGCTGTTGCCCTCGCTCCCGCGGGTGGGGCCGTGCACCACTTTCTGCTCAGGGAAGAGGTCCCGGGGCCGGGCCGGGCCAGGCCGTCCCATGGCATTCGAAGGGGCAGCCACGGGTAGCCCATGCTGAGAACTTTGACGTTTAAAGCTTGGGCCTGTGCCCTGCTCCTGCCCATGGAGTGTGGGTCTCTGCTGCCTCCCTCCCTCCCTCCCTGGAGCAGCAGCAGCTTCCCATGGGCAGGGCCCCTGCCCTGTCTTCCTTCCCCTGCTATGCAGGTGACGCAGGCCCGAGGGCAGCAGGGGCCTCAGGCACACCGCTCCCCTCTCCTGTCCCAGCCTACTGCTGCGGCATGACTCCGTGCTAGCGCCTGTCAGGGCAGCCAGGCCGCAGGGCCTCAAGAACTTTTCTTTCTGTCTCTCCTTTCTGAGAGCTCGTAAAGCAGCTGGCGGGCCCGGGGTGAGCCGTGGGGTGCGCTCTCCCCCACCGCTGAGGGATGGGTGTGCGTGCGGGATTGGGCCCTGTATGGAGAACGAATAAAGAGCTGGAGTCGTATCCTGTGTCTGGTGAACTGATGGCTCTGCAGAGCGCTGGCTCAGACTGTTTGCCCAGCGCTGCAGGGTGAGCAGCCCCTGAGCCATGGCTCTGGGCAGCCTGCACCCAGCTGCTGCCCCTGGGGTGCTGCAAGACAGGGCTGCCTGCCTGGCTGGCTGTGGCTGGGGTAGAGGCTATTCACTCTCCTTTCAAATCCCAGGGGATCCCTGCCACCCTCCCTGCTCCAGGGGGGTGCTGGGCCCTGACTCCTCCCTGCAGTTCTGCGGGCAGGCGCCCCAGAGTCTGGCACACAGACCCCAGCAGCCCTGCCCCGGAGTCCCTGGCCTGCTGTAGTCGTCAAGGTGGGCACACAAGGAGTGAAGGCAGAAATGCAGCCGTCACAACACTACCGGCACCAGCCAGTTTGCCCTCAGTGCCCCGCTCTCAGCAAAGGGGCAGAAGAACACAGCTCCATCCTGGGATCCCCAGTGCCTGTGAGGGCCAGAGCTGCTCAGGGACTGTCCTGGGTCCCATGCTTGCTCTGTCTCCACTCATGTTTTTCGCTAGTGTAGCTGGGAGCCAGTTTAAACCTGACCCCCCAAGCTGGGGTCCTGGCTCCAACTAGAGACACCTGTCCCCATCTCTAAGATGGGGCATGGCCCTGCAGCCTGGCTGTGCATTGCACATGGCCCAGGTGTGGCAGGGTCACATTCAGTGCACTAATTGCATCTGCCTGTAAGAGTGGGATCGCTGTCTGGCCATGTGTCTGAATGCACAAGTGGGTCGGGGTTCTACCCTCTCCCTGGCCCCCATGTCTTGCTCACACATGAATGGGCACATCACTGCATTTCAGGGCACTGTGGTGGGGAGGGCACAGGGTCTCCTGCCATCTCTTCCCCCCCAGGAGCTCCCAGCCTCGGGCTCATCAAAACCAGATGATGGGAAGGCCCCAGTGAGGAATGAGAGGAGGGAAAACAGCAGTAAAGGATGGATTTCAAGGTGGCAGGCTTTAGCAGACTCATGGTAGGTAACATCCCATGGGAAGTAAGGCTAAGGGGAAAACAGTTCAAAAGAGTTGGCAGCTTTTCAAAGAGACGTTATTAAGGGTACAAGAGCAAATTATCCCACAGCCTAGGGAAACTAGGAAATACAGCAAGAGAGGTCCCTGGCTTAACCAGATCTTCAATGAGCTGAAACTCAAAGAGTCCTCCGAAGTGGAAACTAGGCCAAATTACAAAGGATGAATATAAACAAATAACACAAGCATGTAAGGACAAAATTAGAAAGGCCAAGGCACAAAACAAGATTAAATTAGCTACAGACATAAAGGGTAACAAGGAAACAGTCTACAAATACATTAGAAGCAAGAAGACGACCGAGGCCAGGGTAAGCCCATTACTCACTGCGAGGGGGAAATGCGAACAGAAAATGCAGAAATGTCAGAAGAGCTAAATAACCTCTTTTTGTTTCACTTTTCATCAAAAAGGTTAGTAGCAATTGGACGTCTAACATGGCGTGTGCCAGTGAAAATGAAGTAGGATCTGAGGCTAAAATAGGGAACAAACATGTTAAAAATGACTTAGACAAGTTAGATGTCTTCAAGTCATCAGAGCCTGATGAAATCCATCTTAGAACACTGCCCAAGGAGGTAGCTGAGCCATTAGCGATTATCTCTGAAAAGTCATTGGGGGGGGTGTCTATAAAGCCAGTCTATAAAAGGGGAATGACAACCCTGGAAATTACAGACCAGTCAGCTTAACTTCAGCACTCCAATAGATAGTGAAGCAAATCATTCAGTACTCAGTTTGCAAACACCTAGAAAAGAATAAGATGATCAGTAACTGTGTGGATCTGTCAAGAACAAATTGTGTCAACTCACCCTGCTAGCTTTCTTTGACAGGGTAACAAGCCCTGTGGATAGCAAGGGAAGTAGTAGATGTGGTAAATCTTGACTTTAGTAAGGCTTTTGATGCTGTCTCACATGACCCTCTCATAAACAAACTAGGGAAATACAACCTAGATGGAGCTACCACCAGGTGGGTGCATAACTGGTTGGAAAATCGTTCCCAGAAGTGGTTATCAGTCCTTCACTCTCAAGTTGGAAGGGCACATCAAATGGAGTCCCGCAGGGATCCATTCTGGGTCAGTATCTCTTCAAGATCTTCATCACTGATTTAAATAACGACATGAGTACACTCAGGCCTTTCTACACTAGCCCTTATGCTGACAAAAATGTTGTCACTCGGATGTGGAAACACCACCCTCCTCCCCCCAAATAACACAAGTTTTGCCAGCATGAGCGCTTGTGTGGACAGTGCCATGTTGGTGGGAGACACGCGCCCCGACTTAGCAACCACCGCTCATTTAGGTGGTTTTATTATGTTGGCAGGAGGGCTCTCTCCCGTCGACATAATGCAGTTCCACAAGTGCTCTTACAGCAGCACAGCTGTACTGAGACAGCTGTGCTGCTGTCCATTTTAAGTGTAGACTAGCCTTCAAAGTTGCAGGTGCTTTGGAGGATAGGATTAAAATTCAAAATTAGCTGGACAAACAGGAGGAATGATCTGAAGTAAACAGGATGAAATTCACTAAGGACAAATGCGAAGTGCTCCCGTTAGGAAGGACCAGGCAGTGGCACACACACAAAATGGGAAATGACTGCCTAGGAAGGAGTGCTGTGGAAAGGATCCGGGCGTCTTGGTGGTTCACAAGCTAAATATGAGGCAACAGCGTAACTCTGTTGCAAAAAGAGCCAACATGATTCTGGGATGTATTCACAGGAGTGTGTAGCAAGACATGAGAAGTAATTCTTCCACTCTACTCCGCGGAGATAGGGCCTCAACTGGAGTATTTTGTCCAGTTCTGGGCACTGCATTTCAGGAAAGATGGACAAATTGAAGAAAATCTTGAGAAGAACAAAAACGATTAAAGGTCTCGAAAACATGACCTATGAGGAAAGGCTGAAAAACCTGGGTTGGTTTAGTCTGGAGAAGAGAAGACTGAGAGGGGACGTGAGAACAGTTTTTAAGTACATTAGAGGCTGTTACAAGGAGGAGGGAGAGAAATTGTTCTTGTTACCCTGTGAGGACAGGACAAGAAGCAATGGGCTTAAATTGCAGCAAGGGCGGTTTAGGTTGGACATTAGGAAAAACTTGCTGTCAGGTAGTTAAGCACTGGGATAAATCGCCTGGGCAGGTTGCGGAGTCTCCATCGTTGGAGATGTTTAAGAGCAGGTTGGACAGACACCTGTCAGGGAGGGTCTAGATAATGCTTGGTCCTGCCTTGAGTGAAAGGGACGGGACAAGACACCTCGCGAGGTCCCTTCCAGTCCTACAACCCTATGTCCCCCAGCAGGACCGTTGTGTTCTCCTCACCTGTGCTTGCCAGGCATCCCTGGGGCCTCACCAACCTGTGGGCTGCAGCATGTTGGCTCGCACCGTCCATCTCAGAGGCCTCTGCTCAGCATGCTTACGTCTGGCCTCTGGAAACCTCCATGCCCGGCTCTGAGCAGCAGAACCAGGGTCCGAGAGTCCTTGGGCCAGAGACAGCCACCCGAGGACCCCTGTGCCAGCCCAGCAAGTGCCAGCTCCGGGGGAACGGCCCAGCACAGGCAGCTCCCATGCCAGGCGCAGAGGCTATGGCCAGTGTGTGCTGCAACCTGCCTCCCTCCACTGGCCCAATGGGGACGCAGGGTCACAAATGAAGGCAGCTACCAGGAATCTGCACCGGGGCCCTAGCAGCCTGGCCAGAGCAGTGCACACCAGCCACCCCTCTGTGGGCCTGTCTCCCCGTCAGGGCTGGGAGCTCTGGGCACACCATGGCTCTGGGATTGGTGGCTGGCAGTGCCAGCTCGCGAAGCTGGGCAGACTAGCCAGCCATGCCCAAGAGCTGGTGGGGACACAGCCCCAGCCGCCCTCACCAGATCTGCACCTGCAGCCCGCAGAGCAGGGCAGCAAGTCACACCCAGCAAACTGCTGCCTCGGGAGTGGGGGGCACCGCGCCGGGCGGACCCCGTGTGCTGGGAACACATAGCCCAGCCGGGACACGCTGGGCTCCTGGCCTCCACTTCGGCTCCCCTCCCTCCCCTGCACTGTCCTATGCCCCCTTCCCTGCTCACCAGGGCATCAAGCAGCCAAGGAACGAGGGGTGCTGCAGAAGCAAACAATGCCCTAGGGCCCGATTCTTCCTGCCCGGTGCCTTGTGGACTCATTCACACCCATCATGGGGCCCCACAGCGACCCCCTTCTGCTGCTCCTGCAGCCCAAGGGAGCAAACAGCTCAGACGGGCCCTGTGCAAAGGGAGTTCCCAGGGAGCGGGGGGGCACTTGGGGGAAGGCAGCTGTAACTTAAAGCAGCTTGAGGGCCCCGTCTCCAAGATCCTGACAGCTGTGCCCCCGACTCAGAATGGGGCCCACCCACCTAGTGTCCTGCGCACACTGGTACCAGCTGCTCCGGGCCTGGGCCTTGGCCACGGTCCTGAGGAGCAGAACTGCCGGCAGAGAGCAGCGGGCTGAGCAGAGGTGCAGGGCAGTTTGCACATCGGTTTGCCCCTGCCCCACCTCCCAGCAGCAGGCTCCTCCCTGGGCTGCTGAGCTGTCGGGGTCCTGGGGGTGTCGCGGCAGTGACCTCTGGGCAGTGACCATGCCCGCCTCTGGCTGCCTCCCTCGGAGTTCATGGTAGCAGCTCCCATCCCCGGGGTGGTCTCTGGCCACCTCCCAGGTACTTGGATCTTACGGAGCCTTTTCAGGGTCACTGTCGAGGAGCCGGGACCGTGGGGACCACAGAGGCGGCTCTGGCTGCACATCAGGCTCTGGTGCTGGCAGATCTCCAGGAGCTCGTTGCCCTGCCCAGCTCCCTCAACCCAGGCGATGCTCTCTGGCTCCCACATGCCCTGAACTGAGCCTAGGTGGGAGGCAGCAGGAGAGGTGGTGCTGCCTGGCAGCAGCATCGCAGGTCAGGAGCTCAGGCAGTGGTGGGCTGGACATTTCAGGGGTCCCCAGACAGTTCTGGGGCAGGGTCATTGTTTTCTGTCATGAACCTGACTCTATGTACTGGTAAGGAGAATCCCAAAGCAAACTCCAGCTTGCTGCGCGCCCATCCCTCTTCCTCCCTCCTTCGCTGGCTTCGCTTTTCCTCCAGCATGTGCATTTTCTTCTCCCTCCCTTTCTCTTTGCTGAGGCGGCTTTTCCTGGCTCACCCCATGGGGTTTCCCCTGCTTCCCCAGCAGCTCCCCTTGGCCCTTGGAGTTGTGTGCGAGACTCCCTTCTGCTGGCTGCACACCCGAGCACCTACCTCCCACTGCTGCCTATTTTCCCCTCCCTGGCTCCCAGCCTCCCAGTGCTCCCCCCACCCAGCACGGCTACTCTGCCGGCTCCCTGGGCTCACCGCTGCCTCACCCGCTGCGGGACCCTGGCCCCTTGTGTTCTGTGGCAGCGCTCAAAGCACAGCCCTGCTCAGTGCCAAGCCCAAAGACTCTTACCTGATCTCGCGTCTGAAGACCAGCCCTCGGGAGGGACAATTGCAGAGAGAACCGGCAGCCCTAGCTGGGACCCACTCAGTCACTCTGTGCGGACAGCAGGGGCGAGCTCAGCCGTGTCGGGGCGGGGGGAGGCTGCAGTGTGCTCACTGCACACGAGGTTCAGAGAACTTCGCTGCCCCGTTCTCACCAGGCTCCACTGAGCACATCCCCTGGGGACCTTCAGAGGCTTACAAATGGGCCAAGTTTTCATGAGAACAGCAAACGGCAACAGGTTGACTCCCCCTGCCACACACACCAAATTCCACCCCCAGCTCCAAAGCCTGGAGGCGCCAGCACTGCGCAATGAAGCAATTCTAAGACATTTTGACCAGGGAAAAGCAATGTATTTTCCCCGTTCCTTGAAATGGTTTCGTAGCTGAAACTTGCCGAACACATTCAGGTTGAGGCAGCCACCCCCATGGGAAACTTGCCTGAACGTTACAATCTGGTAATGGTAGAATTCACTGAGCACAGAGTCTTCTACTGGGAAGCACTGAGCATCTCTGACTAATGGCGTCTCTGCCAGGCCCATCTCTAAGCACACCTGCGTCACCCCCCATGCACCTTGGTGCCAGTGCCTGGTGGCTCAAGGACAGCGCACTCACTGCACACAAAGGAGACACCTGGACTTTATATAAAAACACAGACAACAACCCACTGCTGTGCAAGAACATCCGCGAACCGTGTGAGCTGGCGCGTCGCATGCTAGCAGCGTCCCCGCCGGCCCCGCTGGCGTGTGCCACTGCTCAGACCTGCTCGCCCGCAGCCGGGGCTCACTTCACATTGTCACATATCAAAACAAACCAAAGCACAACACCCAGAACACACCACGGACCCAGCTCCTGGTAGGCGCCAGGCGAGCATCTGTACCAGGCTGGGATGGGGGGGCCGACCCAGTGGGATGGGAATGCGGGGAATTTGACAAAGAAACTCTCCCACCCGTCCACAGAGGCTCTACGTCAGTCGTGGCCTGCTCACACGTGTCAGTGTTACAGACAAGCCCCGTACAGCCAGCTCTTCTGAGTCTTCTCCAAGTGGGGGGCCGGGGCTGGAGCGCCATCCCCTGCCGGCCTGCTCAGCGTGCAGTGGGGCTCGGAGGCCAGGTCCCCACTGCACCTCTCCCAGCACCAGGGCCCTGGGGCGTTCCCAGAACACCCTGCTCCTGCACCAAGTACTGACCCCTGGCTGCCAATGCGGGGTTCTCACCCTGCTGGGGGAGCCCAGCACCATGGGGTGTGAGCGCCTCCCAGGTGCACGGAGGGGCTCTGCCTTCCGTGCCGCACCATGGCCGGGCTGCCGCCTTGCAGCCACCACGGGCTGCCCCAGGGCGCGCGCGGCGCGGTTGCAGATTGTTGTCACGCAGTCGGGCGGTGGCTGCGGGGGAGGTGGAGTGGGGTCGGGGACGGGGACGCGCTGGAACACCGACTCCCCGGGCAGCGCCACGCAGAGCAGCCGTGCTGCAGCCTCGAGTGCACAGGTCTCTCGCAGGCACAGAGGAGCAGCAGCCACGGTGTCCCGTGGGCTCAGGTCCTGTCTCCAGCCTGCTCACACCACGGAGTCCCGGATCTCGGAGCCCAGCCGCACCCGGGGTCTCTGGCCAGCCGGGGAGACCTCCACGAAGCTGTCCCGGATGCTGAGGGGCCTCCTCTCTGACCGGGAGAAGGCTGTGCCGGCGCCCGGGACCTCGCACGTGGGGCTGCTGACGATGCAGCTGTCGCTCAGGGCCTGGTAGCCCTTGTGGTCAGGCGCTGCGCTGGGCAAGCTGCTGCCGTTGAGGGGCAGGCTCTCGACGGGCAGCCCCGTCTTCCTCTGCGGCTTCTGGTGCCCGCGGGGGCGCTCGCCCTGTTTGAGGAAGGCCTTCATGCCCTCCCGGTGCCGGTGGAGCACAAGGAGCGCCAGCCCCAGCACCGCCGCCCCGAAGAGCACGCACATGACCAGGAACTCGGCCCAGTAGCTCTTGCCGTTCCAACGGGAGGAGGCGCTGCCCTCGGCAGAGGTGCTCCGGGAGGTGCTGATGGTCTCCATGGCATCCTGGCTGGGAAGAGGCCTGCCCTCTGGGTCCAAGGGCACATGCAGCACCGGGGGCAGCTCCTCCACACTCACGCAGTAGCTGGCCATCAGCTTCTGGAAGCCCTCCTCCAGTGACCAGCACTCATAGGTGCCCATGCGCTCCAGGCTGCCCACCAGGATGAGGGCTCCATCCGGCAGCACCAGGTAGGAGGAGTTGATCTGGGTCCTGTTGTGCACCCACTGCCGCGAGGCCAGGTTGGACAGAAGCTGGCACGGCAGGGGCCTGACCGCGTTGGGTGTGAGCCGGACCCTCTGGCACCGAGTCCCCTCTGCTGCAGAGCAAACAACATGGGCAGGGCAGGAATCTCCGCGCAGCGCCTGCCCGCCTGGCCAGGCTCCCTCCTGCTGCCCACCTCAGGCCCACGCTGTGCACAGGGCAGGGGCTGGGGTGTGAGAACAGCTGGCAATGGCCCAATGTCCAGCCGCGGGCAGGCAGGGGGCTCTGCTGGTCCCCAGGGGTGACACACAGGGAGGCCGAGCTGCTGCTCCAGGCTGTAGCAGGGTCTACACGCCAGTGAGGGGAGGAGGGCAACAGCTGTGCAGCTCCTAGAGAGCCCCAGGCTGGCCAGGCTCTGGCACGGACACCACCCCCGCAGAGGATAAATGGCAGCTCAAAGGGGCAGGTGAGGATCCCTCTCAGATCCTTGTTCAGTGGCCCTGGAGTCCCGCAGCTGTGTCCAGACAAAGCAATGCTATGAGCAAAGGGTGAGGGACCCCCACCTGACCCACAGCAGGCCTGCCACGCCCACCCAGCTGGGTCCTGCCCTAAGGCCTCCTTACCTGGGGGTTGGAGAAGGCGGGGGGTGGGCAGGGACACGTTGCCAGCTTGGCAGAGCCTCTCCGTGTTGGCGTCTTCAATATCCTGGACCCAGGCTCTGCAGGGAGATACCTGTGTCAGGGTGGCCTGTGCCAGGAGGGCAAGGAGCCGGGGGGATCGGCTGGGCGCAGGGGAAAGGAAGAGGCAGCAGGGCCAAGTGGGGCAGGGACGGAGGGGCCCAGGAGCCCAGCACTTACTGGGGGTGTGGCAGCAGGTGGTACCGTGCAACGCTGTGGCAGGCGTCCCCGCTCCAGGCACAGTAGGGGTCCCGGGACAGGACACACTCCCCACAGCTCCTGTACAGGCTGCAGTTGGAGACGGGCACCTGGGCCACGGCTGAGTAGGAGGCAGCGTAGAGCAGGCCCTGTGCAGGAGAGAGCAGATTGAGCGCCAGCCCCGCAGGCTGCCACCAGCACAGAGTGGCGTGCACAGGCATGAGTCACCTGGGAGACATCACCAGAGGGGTCTATGTGGCAAGTGCCATCCTGAATCCCATGTGTATCTGCCATGTGGGTCTGAGATCAGCCCCTCCGTTGCAGGCACCGTTCTGTCAGGGAAGGGTTCAGTGGCTCTGCTTACTCTCCCAGCCTGGGGGCTTGTTACCCCTGTTGAGTATCAAGAGGGGAAGCAGCTCTGTGGGAAGAGAGGCTCTAGGGTGTGGGCTGAGCAGACCAGAGAGAGGAGCCCTGCGAGGAACCCTGGCCGGGCCAGTCTCTGGTTGTGAGTTTCTGTTGCTAACACCAAGCGGAGGGTGACTGAGTTTGACTCGGTTCCTGATGCTGGGCAGCACCTGTAAAGCAGACCCTCACGCCCGGCTCCGCGCAGGAGAGACGAGCGATGAGCCTTTTGCAGTGCAAGGAGCCCTCTCCTGTGAGAGCCGGAGCCAGCCATGCCAGGCACCTCTGTGGGGAGCCATTCACAGCAGGAGAAGTCAGCCCAAGACTGGTCCTGGCTCACCTGGCCCGCCTCGCAGGCCAATTGAGCACTTGGCCCCTCTGGGACTGCACAGTGCAGGGCAGCAGGAGCAGAGAGGATGGCTGTGGACAGCGCACGCAGAAGGCAGCTCTAAGCTGCAGACAACAGTGGCTCCTGCTCCCCAGCCCACCCACCCTGGGCCACACGCCCTCAAACCCCTGGCACTGCCAGCGGAGGAAGTGTGAGGATGTAAGACTTTCCCATCATGCTCGCTGCCTTGCCTGGCTCTGGTCCAGCAGCAGCTTGTGGACTGGGTGGCCAGCATGGAAGAGGCGGATCTCCTCGATGATGTGCACTTTCTGGTTCACACTCACGGCCTTGTGCAGTCGCCCGTCGTCTGCAACACACAAAGTGGGGCGCACTGAGTACAGCCCCCGGGCTGGGAATGACCCGTGCCTGGCTGGCCCCACGCACTCACCACGGAGACCCACCTGTGCCCAGGAAGAGAACATCGTACGTGCGGTGCACGCCCTGCACACGCTGCACGCAGATCTGCTGGTAGTGCACGCGGCTCTGCAGCAGGAGCGGCTGGCTCCGGATGGCGCTGTCCATCAGGAAATGGTCCTTGATGAAATTCAGCACTCGGTCCGGCATCTGGAGAGAGGAGTTGATCTTCATGTGCCGCGTGCGGCTTGTGATGCACTGGCGGGGTGGAGAGGAAGAGAGCTAGACACACGGACAGTGCTGCACTGCAGCACCAGCACGGACCCACAGCCTGCAGTCCCAGAGCACGCGCGCAGCTGGCTGAACCTCCCCAGCAGGGGCGGTAGTGGGGCACGCGCATGGGGGCTGAGTGCGGGCATCTTTCACACCAGCCTCTCCTGGCCCGAGCTCAGCCGCAGCCGCCCCTGGACAGGGGCTCCAGGAAGACGCCCAGGGCCCCGCTCCCACAGGGACTGGGGGTGCTGGAACGGGCAGTGGGCACTGGCTGAGGCTGTGGTGACAGTTCAGGGCCCCAAGGAGCAGGAGGGCTTGGGGCAAGTCCTGCCTGCTGTACCGAGGGGGACGTACCGCTCCGGGCCGGGGCTCGGGCACAGGGCGGGTGTCCGTGTACCACTGCTGTGTCTCGCGGTTCACCTCCTTGTAGAGCCCACCGAAGGCTTTCTGCACCTCGCGCATGGCGAAGGCGCAGACGGCCGAGCTGCCCGGGCCCCCTTTGTTCCTGGCAGGAGAGCACAGAGACGGGGGCTCAGCAGCTTGCAAGGGTCCTGGAACTGCCCAGGGACACCCGGCCCCGGCACCTCCCCAGGACCTGCCAGTGCACCCCAAGCCCAGCTACCCCGCAGCACTGGACTGCGCAGACGCCTGCAGGGAAGAGCAACGAGCAGCTGCCGCCAGGGCCCCGGTCCCATTCCCCACCGGCAGTCGGGCCCTGCCTGGGGGCTGGATCGGAGCGAGCGCCCTGGAGAGGAAAGGTCTTGTGCCCCCACCCCATCTGCTAGCCCAGGGTTCAGCCCGCTCCTGGCAGTGCCCCAGGGAGGCGCCCTGATCTGGGCTGAGCGGTTCTGGCTGGACCCCGCAGGGCCTCGTCCCTCGCCTGGGCTCACCACTGGGAGGTGAAGACGCCGTAGAAGACCGTGTCCCTCCAGTGCTGCTCGCCTGGTGTGAGCACAAACATGTCCTGCAGCACGTTGAAGGGGAAGCCGTCGTCAGGGCGTGAGCACAGGAGCTGGGCCTTCAGGAACGTGGTCCACCTCCGCTGAAGTACTCGCTCCCCGCCCAGGTCCCCCTGCCGGGAGGGGAGAGCAGGCATCACCCTGTGTGGCCTGGCCTGGCCCGGCCCCCCACGGGGAGGCAGAGCCCTGGGGTCGCAGATGAGCTGTGTGCTGCAGGCCCAACCGTGAGCAAACCGTATGGGGGCTGTCAGTGCCACGCTCACAACCCCCCCTCACACAAGTGTGACACTGCATGCCTCAGTCTGAACGCATGCGGCCCCCCCATCACTTGGCACACGCTCCATCACATGCCCTCCCCCAGCACATGCGCACGGCTCCATCACCCAGCACACACGTGTGACCCGCCCCACTGCACGCCCTTCCTGGCACACACGCCGTGGCGACACCGCCTCTCACCTTGCACACGCGGGCGATCCGCGACACGATGGTGTTCTCGAAGAAGTCGAACTCCTTGCCGGTCTCGCTGAAGAAGAAGTACACCTTGTCGTCATCACCCTCGGGGTTGCCATGGGGCAGGCTCTCCCGCAGGTAGGCGGAGCCCACGAAGGCCGGGTCTACACCCCAAAGACAGACCCCTCAGTGCTGTCCCACAGAGATCCCAAAGCGCCCTCAAGTCTGGGGCTGATGCAACCTCCTCTGGAGGGGAGCGTGGCAGCGATGGGAAGGAATAGAACTGAGCTTGCCAGGCAGGTCTCCAGCCACACCGTGGCCAGGCCAGCCCTGTTTGGCCTGGCCGAGGGGACAGGATGGCACCCAAAGCTGAGAGGCGAAGTCTGACCAGGACCAGCCCACCCTGCCAGGCACGGCTGACACCTCCTCCTCCTGGCACTTCTGTCTGGGCCACTTACTGCTGGCCCACGGCTCCCAGGACCTCCCTGGAGCCACCCACCCTTCCCATGTGCGCCTGGGATTGGCCCCACACCTTGCAGCCAGTTGAGGGAGTTCTCAGTCTTGAGGGAGATGCGGCTCTCCTGGCTCCTGTAGATGGTCGGCTCGTTGCCCTGGAAGTTGCTGACAGTCCCAACGTAGAGCTCTCCACCTGCCGGGGAAAGACAGACCCGTTGGCGTAAGGAGGGACCCGTTCCTCCCCCTCACCTGCCCGCAATGGCCAGCATCGCCCCCTCGTTCAGAGAGGCTGCCCCAGATGGGGTCTCATGCAGCTCTCCACACCGTGGGATCAGAGCACCTGCCAAGGATGCCCACAGCAGCATCCCCTGCACTCAGTTCTCACTGCCCCTTACCCAGGGGACCATGGTGGGATCTGGGAGGCTGGGGGCGGGACAGGCAGGCTGTTGGGTGCGTCCCCCCAACACCTGAAGAGCAGAGTGGTTGCTTGTGGCGCTCTGGGCCCGTGCATCATCCTGGGCCAGGCCACGCAGTGCCGTGAAGATGAGGACCCAGCCCAGACGCCAGTGGAGAGTGGCCAGGGCAGTCGTGCTGCTCGGGAGGGGAGATGTGTGCCACGCTCTGTACTGCACATTTCATGAGAGCTGATGATTTCATGCCCATGGCTCCCGCGCTGCTGCCGTCCAGCCAAAGACGTGTCTAGCTCTGGCAGGTCACTGGTCTCGCACAGCTCAGCATTGGCCAGGAATCCAGCCGCCTCCTGGACGGAGCTGACTGGCTGTCAGCCTCCACTAGAGGGGGAATCTCTCCGTGCAGTGTGTCCCTCTTCCGGGTGGCCGGCATCCCCCCAGCCGGCTCCAGCTTCTCCTTGTCCACGCACAGGCCGTTGGGTGGTGTGGGACAGCCATTGCCCCTCCCCGCCCAAGACCCCACGTCTCCCCGCCCCGCTCACCGACCACGATGGCAGTGGATTTGTACTCAGGGTCGAAGGGGCAGCGGCCTTTCCCGTCCTCCAGCAGCAGCTGCCCTGAGGGCTCCCTAGTCAGGCTGAAGTTCTGGACACCCTGCCAAGGAGAGGAAGCTGAGCGGAAAGGTGGGGCTGGGCGGGGGCGGGAGAGGGCGAGTGCAGGTGAAGTGTGGGAGGGCCGGTGGGTGACAGGCTGCAGGGCATTTCACGAGCCCTGGGCTGCCCCCGCACACTCACCAGGTAGGCGCAGGCAGGGCTGAAGGCGCCGGTCCCGCAGGCGTACAGGTGGCTGCTGTTCAGCTGCAGCAGGATCTTGATGTAGTTGTGACAGTCCTTCTGCGAGGGAAGGCGAGGGCCCGGCTCAGGCACGGCTCTCTCCTGCCACCCTCGCGCTGCCCAGGAGTCAGCAACTCGCCCCCCAGGGGCAACCACGTGCCCTGCTCCACCCAGGGACCAGGCCCAGCTGGGAAAAGCAGCCTGGGTCCCCCGGGAGCCAGTGGGGTTGAGGGAGGTGGATAGGGTGACCCTGCAGTCAAGCACCAGCCCCCGCGGGACGGGCCAGGAGCCAGAGACTCCGTTTCATGTCTTACTCGAGAGCCAAACACTGCCACCAGCACAGCGCGCCCTGCCCAGCCCCTGCCCCACAGCGCCCTGCCCAGCCCCTGCCCCACAGCGCGCCCTGCCCAGCCCCTGCCCCACAGCGCGCCCTGCCCAGCCCCTGCCCCACAGCGCGCCCTGCCCAGCCCCCTGCCCCACAGCGCCCTGCCCAGCCCCCTGCCCCACAGCGCACCCTGCCCAGCCCCCTGCCCCACAGCGCGCCCTGCCCAGCCCCCTGCCCCACAGCAGCCCTTGCTCAGCCCCTGCCCCACAGCGCCCCCTGCGATGCCCCCTGCCCCACAGCGCCCCTTGCTCAGCCCCTGCCCCACAGCAGCCCCTGCCCCACTCCCTACAGCACAGCGCCCCTAGGAGACTGTGCCCAGGCCAGTGCTGTGACAGGGCTGGCTGACTGCAGGCCCTAGTCTGGGCGTTCAGTGCCCCTACGAGCCTGCTCCATGCCAGGCTCCCCGCAACAGACCCGCTTCCCTGGGCCCCGTGCTTGCTCACTCCCAGTGCTGCTGTCCCATCAGCGTGGCGCCGTTACACAGGCCAGCTGGCAGCCCGCAGAGCCCTCCTGGCTCGGGCTGCGTGGGAGAAGCCTGGGAGTGGCTCTCACCTGGGGGTCTTTGCCCTTGAATGCACATTGCTTCTTCCTCTCCTTGTCCGCGCTCCAGAGCAGCTGTGGGAGAAGGGCAGTTACCAGAGGAGCCCTCCCTGGGCGTGCCACCAACGGTCCCAGGTGACAGACAGGCCCACAGCTCCCAGCAGGCATCCTGCTGCCGGCCACGCTGGCCCCTGAAAACGCTGACTGGGCACCTGAGCAGCTGCCACACGTGGGCTGGAGCCCAGAGATGACAAGGAGACGCCCCATGGCCCCACCCTCAGGGAGGTAGCAGGGCGTGGGGTGAGCGAAAGCCGGCGCCTGCGCCTCTGGGCGGGCTGAGCCTGCGTGGCTTTGTGCTGAACTCAGCCCCAGCGCGCTGTCCTGCCGGCTTCCAGAGCATGCAGCCACTTGCAGGGCTGGGAGGCAGCGGGAGCGCGGGAAAGGAATCCCCTGCAGCCGCTGTGCCAGGCCCATCCCCAGTGCTCCATGCCTTAGGCCTGCTGGGCTCGCCCCCGCCTGGCCAGCCAGCACAGCCTGTCTGCCCCAGCTCTCGCCACTCGGCCTGGGGCCAGCCTAGCATCCTCCCTGCTCTGCCCGTGCCCCTGCATCCCAGCGGCTCGGCCTGGGGCCAGCCTAGCATCCTCCCTGCTCTGCCCGTGCCCCTGCTTCCCAGCGGGTGCCTTGCACGTGTGGGCCGGGCCGGGCGACTCACCTGCCGGTGCTGCGGGCCAGCCTGGAAGTGACTGGTGTTGAGGGCAAAGAGGGCCTCACGTGCCCCCACGTACAGGGTCCCCCCATCCGGGCTCAGCAGCAGGGTCGTGTAGTTGGTGACTCCGACTGCCTCAAACCACCCCACGGGTCTCTCGGAGGAGCCTGGGGAGAGCCAGCGACACACCAGTCAGCGCGCCCAGCGCCCACGCTCACAGCCTGTGGGGCAGAGAGCCAGACCCCCCGGGCATCCCAGCACCCCCAGGGCCCAGCACACCTGATCCCCAGCTGTGGCCCCAGGCACCCCCCAGCTCTCCAGAATCCACCTGCTGGCACTGCCCGTTGCCCCCACCCCATGCGGGGGGGGGGGGCTCCTCCTTCCCGGTCTAAACAGCGAGACGCACTGCACCTAGGCTGGAGCCCAGCGTCATGCCCTCAGCCCCTGCTAGCCCAGCCCTGGGTTCACAATGGCTGTGGCCATTTCGTGACAAGAAGCTGCCTAGGCCTGGTGACGGATGGGACTTTTCCATAATATTTTGTATGAATACTGTGTGCCTCAGTTTCCCCTATACACTACATGAATGAGGTGACAGGAAAAGGTTGCATACTCTCTGCAAAGACCCAGATGTGACTGACGCCAGCTGTCCGGGACAATGGCCTCTCCACCTGCCCAGAGACTTGGTACCTAGCAACTAATGGCCATAGATGGCCCACCCCTCCGTGGGAAGCCAGCCAGCTTTGCGGGAAGGAAGGAGGAGAAGGGTGGAGGAGAGATCAGACCAAGCCAGGTGGGTTGTGAAGTGGGGGGCTGCTGGAAGCTGGACTCACCTGACCTGGGACAAGAGGGGTCTGAGGGCGCAGGGCTGACTGAGATGGCCCAGGCTGTAACTTTCTGATCTTGTTGCGAGCCAAGGCCTGCCCGGCTACACTTGTCCAGACTGCTAATAAACCCGACTACTTTTACAATGCCGGCTGAGAGCCAGGGCTGATGCTGATGGGGGTACAAGGGGTCCAAGGCTCCCTCCCATGCCCATCACTGGGGGGCTCCCGGCAGGGAGCTCCCGGCATGACGCCAGGGTGCTGAAGTTTAGTCCCAAGAGCCAGCGAGGGTGAAGTCAAGTGGCTGGCCCTAGTGATAGGGTCTGTCCTGGGCCAGCTCCAGGGCACTGGACCCATGCCACTGGGACAGGCCCTCGCAGTAGAAGGGGACCCCCTTGCCTTGGTTACCAGCTTCACTGGGTTCTTCCCCCTCCGAGGCCATGAGGAACCCCAGGCCACGTAGCCCAGCCTGGGCTCCCCAGCAGTCGCTGCCTTGTGTTGTCTGGTGGTTCCTGGCCCACAGGCTCCTGCCTCACTCAGGAATCCAGGGGCTTCCTTTGCCTGGTGATGAACTAAACTTGCCTCCTGGTCAGGTAGCAGCAGGAGAGCGTGGCTGGCTCACCCATCACCAGCAGCGGGTGCAGGAGTTTAAATTCCACCCCTTTCAGAGGGCATGTTCTTTGCCCCTGCCATGGCCCCAGGCTGGAGGAGCTCTGTGCCCCCACCAATTGTTGAGGGGCCCGCGCCCATTGCCCCCTTGTGCACACCTCTGCCCGTCACCAGCCTGGGACCCCATGCCCTGGGCTTTGCCCAGAGAAGTCAGGGTGTGGGCAGAGGTGCTGTGCCCCAGAGGCTGTGGAAGGGGTGGGCGTGGACTGTCAGGCCATGCTCAGGACAGCTCTGGGGCTACCCGCGATGCACCCGCCGAGTGCCCTGAGGGGCTGTGGACGTTGGAAAGAAGAGCCCTTACCAGAGAAGCTGGGCTGGCTGTGAGAAGCAGAACCAGGGCTCAGCGCCAGCAGGTCCCTGCCAGGGCCTGCACCTGGCTCCAGCCTTTCTGCCTGGCGAGGCAGGAGCATTCTGCAGGGGTTCTGGGTCCCCGTGCCCCTGCAATCCCCCCGCTGATTTCCCAACCCTGATGAGTCCCTGTCGGCACCTGCCCTGCCTGGGAAGGGCTCAGAGGGAGAGTCTGGGCCAAGACCCTGGGGCCAAGCACAGGCAGCTTCCTGGGCAGGGCATGCACGGGCGAGGGCGGCAGTGCCGAGCTCCCTTTGGCATGAGGGTCACCTGCTCCAGGACAAGGCAGGGACAGTGCACAGGACAGGCAGCTCTGGGACCCGCCCTGACCCCCGCCTCATCTCCGAGGGCAGTGCCCAGGGCAGTGGGGTGAGGAAAGGAGCTGGGGGCAGGGCTGTGATGAGGCAATCTGAGGCAGTGGGGTGGAGGAGGGGAGCCTGGGGACAGCACTGCATCCCTGCCATGTCGCTGCTCCATCCTGCCCTCTACCATCTCCGCTGCCCCCCACGCGTCACAGCGCGGCACCTGGCCTGGTCGGTGGGCTGGGAGCAGGCGGCTGGTGGGCCAGGCTGGGCTCCAGGCCCTGGGTGCCCTCCGGGGCTGCCATTTCCTGGTTCTCGGGCTGCCAGGGCACCTGCCCCATGACTAGGGTCACCATCTTTGAAATGCAAAGCACCCGGCACCCTGCCCCACGAGGCAAGGGCACCCCAACCCCACCAGCCACAAAGCAATTTCACAACCTCCCTTCCATAGCCGCATCCCGTCTCACGCGAGCCCCTCTTGCCAGGGCTGAGAACATGGCGGGCGCCGCGCTCTCACTCCTCAAACCCTCTCACGCACAGGCGCGCATGTGGGGGTCGGTGGGCTGGCAGCTGCTGTATCTTCCAGGGGTTTGAGGCAGCGGGAACCCGGCAACATCTGTAGCTGGCCACAAAAGCTTTTAACGTGAGCTCCCGTGTGCTGGGATAACAACGCAAAGCTTCTGAGCCACGCAAAAAACAAACTGCAGCTCAAATTATGTTTCTGGCAACTGGCAAATCCATAAAAAACCGGCCAGGCCAGTCAAACAGTGGCAGGTGGCTGCCCTGCCCACGACTCGCCACCTGCGCAGCATGGGGCTGGGCACAACTCCCTCTGCTTCCCCCAGGCCCGAGCCTGGGCCACAGCTCCACCGGTGCTGATGCAGTACGGCTTTTGACCCCCAGAACTCCCTGCTGGAGGGTCTGCCCCAAGCCTGGGGAGCCTCTGCCCAGGGCCTGCAGCCTCGTCTCCCTGTGGCGACACACAACACCCACTCCTTGGCTCTGCCCTAACACAGCAGCCGTCCTGCCTGCCCTCTGCAATGCCACGCTAACTTTGGCAGCCCCTCAGCCCCGTGGCTCGCTAAGAGCTCATGTGGTGCTCAGCACCAGTGGAGAGAGCTCCCAGCACCGCTCAATGCCCAGCCCGGCAGGGACAGATCCCAGCACCCTGATTCCTCTGCCCCCCCCAGCTGATTCCCAGGATCCACACACAGGCTCACTGCTCGAACCACACCAAGAGCCGCAGCGAGGATCACAGCAGGTCTGCTCTTAGACTCATAGACTCATAGACTCATAGGTCAGAAGGGACCAATATGA